>SJYA01007885.1:0-17660 GCA_006410615.1 Neotragus moschatus | reverse complement strand
AGAATTTTCCACAGTTTATTGTGATCCATACAGTCAAAGGCTTTGGTATAGTCAATAAAGCAGAAATAAGACTATATACATACAAATATAACTATAAGTACTAATGCTAATATATTGAGTGATTATCATGATCTAGACAAATTATAGTAGTACATGACTTACTTGTCTCATTAGATTTCTTATAAGCAAAATATGGTTTATGTGGAGCGGAACTGGTCACAAAGCTCATACTAGCGAGACCTACTGATTCAACATAAATAATTTGTTTACAGAATCATAGATGCATCAGTATTCTCTACTAATTTTCTCATTTTTCCAAACTAGTGAATTTAAAAATCATGGCTGTTGAGAATAACTGAGAATAATGAGGATAACTGATGGTTAATATTTTCATAGTATTTACAAGGCATATATGATGCTGTTTCAGATATGTGTTTGTGTTTATAAATAATATATGTATTTATATAATTTTCTATGTAAATTTATGACATAATTTGTAATGTAAACTGTAATTATGTATGTAGATAATATAATTAAACATGTTATTAGATGTTAATGCTAGCCTATATTCACAAATGAAAAGCCCAGAGAGATTAAGTAACATACCCTAGGTCAAACCACACTGTGAGAAGAGCTGGTATTAAAACCTCAGGATGCTTGTTTTAAAGTCTTAGAGTCATCATTGTGAAATACTGCCCTTCAAAGTAAACGTCCCTGTGGCTCATTTGGTTAAAAAATCCACCTGCAATGCAGGGGACGTGGGTTCAATCCCTGGGTTGGGAATATCCCCTGGAGAAGGGAATGGCTACATACTCCAGTACTGGGGCCTGGAGACTTNGAATTTTCCACAGTTTATTGTGATCCATACAGTCAAAGGCTTTGGCATAGTCAATAAAGCAGAAATAAGACTATATACATACAAATATAACTATAAGTACTAATGCTAATATACTGAGTGATTATCATGATCTAGACAAATCACAGTAGTACATGACTTACTTGTCTCATTAGATTTCTTATAAGCAAAGTATGGTTTATGTGGAGGGGAACTGGTCACAAAGCTCATACTAGAAAGACCTACTGATTCAAACATAAATAATTTGTTTACAGAATCATAGATGCATCAGTATTCTCTACTAATTTTCTCATTTTTCCAAACTAGTGAATTTAAAAATCATGGCTGTTGAGAATAACTGAGAATAATGAGGATAACTGATGGTTAATATTTTCATAGTATTTACAAGGCATATATGATGCTGTTTCAGATATGTGTTTGTGTTTATAAATAATATATGTATTTATATAATTTTCAATGTAAATTTATGACATAATTTGTAATGTAAACTGTAATTATGTAGGTAGATAATATAATTAAACATGTTATTAGATGTTAATGCTAGCCTATATTCACAAATGAAAAGCCCAGAGAGATTAAGTAACATACCCTAGGTCAAACCACACTGTGAGAAGAGCTGGTATTCAAACCTCAGGATGCTTGTTTTAAAGTCTTAGAGTCATCATTGTGAAATACTGCCCTTCAAAGTAAACTTCCCTTGTGGCTCATTTGGTTAAAAAATCCACCTGCAATGCAGGGGACCTGGGTTCAGTCCCTGGGTTGGGAATATCCCCTGGAGAAGGGAATGGCTACATACTCCAGTACTGGGGCCTGGAGACTTTCAAGGACTGTATAGTCCCTGGGGTCACAAAGAGTCAGACATGCTTGAGTGACTTTCAGTTCAGTTCAGTTCAGTTTAGTCGCTCATTCGTGTCCGACTATTTGCAACCCCATGAACCGCAGCACACCAGGCCTCCCTGTCCATCACCAACTCCTGGAATTTACCCAAACTTATGCCCCTTGAGTTGGTGATGCCATCCAACCATCTCATCCTCTGTCATCCCATTCTCCTCCTGCCCTCAATCTTTCCCAGCATCAGGGCCTTTTCAAATGAGACAGCTCTTTGCATCAGGTGGCCAAAGTATTAGAGTTTCAGCTTCAACATCAGTCCTTCCAATGAACACTCAGGACATCACTCCACTTAGAAGTAAAATAACACACTGCTGGTGTGATCCCAGATAAATGTGCAGATGTTGACATTTTATTAGTTACCATGTTGATGCAGGGTAAATTGAAATTTTGGTCCTAATGTGACAGGTTGAACTATTGTATCTTTGGCTTTCAGAGTTGGCCAGAGATCAGGAAGGCAGTAACACAACAAACATGTCCAGCAGATTCAGGAATGGGAAGCGCACACAAAAGTACAGTAACAATGGTAGAGTATACACAATTCTGAAGTCTCCTAACCTAGTGCAGTTAGTCTCAGGCCCACATACGAAGTAAGCACGAAGATGGATATGATAAATAACCACCTTTTTTTTTTTAATCTTTTCTGCTTGGCTGACTGAGTCTTCACAAATTCCTCTTGATATTTGGATGTGTTTTACAATAAGAAGTAGAAACTACTGCCAACGAAAACAAAATTAATAATAACACTAACAACTACTGGGTTTCTACGATCCCTTTGCTGTGAGGGTGCCAGACTGTGATGTAGATTTAGCTAATTGGATGACTCATGCAAGGGAATGAAGAGGAAGAGAGCACCATGAAGCAGTTTCCACTAATGGGAAAACTGTCCTTTTGAGCAGAGTGTTGGAGGGGCAGTTGTAACTACAGCTCTTCACGGGAGGTCATGCTAAGTACCTTGAATTGTGTCCAACTCTTTGTGATTCTATAGACTGTAGGCCACCAGGCTCCATTGTCTATGGGATTTTCCAGGCAAGAACATTGGAGTGGGTTGCCATGCCCTCCAACAGGGGATCTTTGCGACCCAGAGATGGAACTCGCGTGTCTATGCCTCCTGCATTAGCAGACGAGTTCTTGACCACTAGCTCCACCTGTTCCAAATGTTTAGTTCAGTTCAGCTCAGTCACTCAGTCATGTCTGACTCTATACTGCCCAGTGAACCACAGCATGCCAGGCCTCCCTGTCCATCACCAACTCCCAGGGTCCACCCAAACCCATGTCCATTNAACATTGGAGTGGGTTGCCATGCCCTCCAACAGGGGATCTTTGCGACCCAGAGATGGAACTCGCACGTCTATGCCTCCTGCATTAGCAGACGAGGTCTTGACCACTAGCGCCACCTGTTCCAAATGTTTAGTTCAGTTCAGCTCAGTCACTCAGTCATGTCTGACTCTATGCTGCCCAGTGAACCACAGCATGCCAGGCCTCCCTGTCCATCACCAGCTCCCAGGGTCCACCCAAACCCATGTCCATTGAGTCAGTGATGCCGTCAAACCATCTCAGCCTCTGTCATCCCCTTCTCCCCCTGCCCTCAANACTCAGTCATGTCTGACTCTATACTGCCCAGTGAACCACAGCATGCCAGGCCTCCCTGTCCATCACCAACTCCCAGGGTCCACCCAAACCCATGTCCATTGAGTCAGTGATGCCATCAAACCATCTCAGCCTCTGTCATCCCCTTCTCTCCCTGCCCTCAATTGTTCCCAGCATCAGGGTCTTTTCAAATGAGTCAGCTCTTTGCACCAGGTGGCCAAAGTATTGGAGTTTCAGCTTCAACATCAGTCCCTCCAATGACCACCCAGGACTAATCTCCTTTGGGATGGACAAATTGGATCCCCTTGCAGGCCAAGTTACTCTCAAGAGTATTCTTCAACATCACAGTTCAAAAGCATCAATTCTTCAGGGCTTAGCTTTCTTCATAGTCCAATTCTTACATCTATACATGAGAAAAATCCATAGCCTTGACTAGACTGACCTTTGCTGGCAAAGTAATGTCTCTGCTTTTGAATATGCTATTTAGGTTGGTCATAACTTTCCTTCCAAGGAGTAAATGTCTTCTGATTTCATGGCTGCAATCACCATCTGCAGTGATTTTGGAGCCCCCAAAATAGTCAGCCACTGTTTCCCCATCTATTTGCCATGAAGTGATGGGACTGGATGCCATGATCTTAAAGTTTTCTGAAGTTGAGCTTTAAGCCAACTTTTTCACTTCCCTCTTTTACTTTCATTAAGAGGCTCTTTAATTCTTCTTCACTTTCTGCCATAAGGGTGGTGTCATCTGCACATCTGAGGTTATTAATATTTCTCCCGGCAATCTTGGTTTCAGCTTGTGCTTCCTCCAGCCCAGCATTTCTCATGATGTACTCTGCATATAAGTTAAATAAGTAGGGTGACAATATACCGCTTTGATGTACTCCTTTTCCTATTTGAAACCAGTCTGTTGTTCCATGTCCAGTTCTAACTATTGCTTCCTGACCTGCGTACAGGTTTCTCAAGAGGCAGGTCAGGTGGTCTTGTATTCCATCTCTTTCTGAATTTTCCATAGATTGTGTAAAGGCTTTGGCATCGTCAATAAAGCAGGAATAGATGTTCCAAATGTGGTCAGTGGCAAATAATAGGGGATGATGACAGCTTGTGCCACCTCAGTCCTCCAAGATGATGGGCTTTTTCCCCGGCTTCATTTTCCTGTTGGGTACTCACCCAAGACTGTTTTTCTGCCCCTCCTGGTGATTCCTACAAACTTCCTGGTCCTTTAATAAGTCCATTTTGCTTAAAAAACCTAGAGTCCTGTGTCAATTACTGCTACATAATAAACTGCCCCAAATTTAGTGGCTTAGAGTAACAATGATTTTGCTCCTCAGAGTTTTGTGGCTCAGCAGTTCAGGCTGGGTTCAGAGGATCAGTTCCCCTGCTGACATTCCCCAGGTTACTCTTGTGGCAGCACTCACCCAGGAGCTTGAATTCCAGTGAATGCTTCAAGGTGGCCTCGTAAGAATCTGGCAGTTAGCTGGGGCTCTTGGCTTGATGCATCTTAAGTCCGAATCTCAGCATCTTAAGTCCGAATCTCAGCATCTTAAGTCCAAATTTCAGCAGTCACACACTTCTGCTCCCCCAACTTCTATCAAAAGCAGTTGATAAGATATGAAGTCAAATCTGGAGTATCTTGTGGTCTGAGCAGAGAAAATAATTATAATGAAACTGTGTATGATAGAAGTAAATATTGGGAGTGACAAGGGAGCCAGAAATAATGGAGAGGATGCAAGGAAAACAAGGAAACTTGAAACCAATTGATGTGTGCATATGGGGAGAGACTTAGAAGGGATGATTATATATACCTTGGCTTTGCTGTAGAGAAGATGATGATATGCGAGGCTGTAGGAGATGGAACTAGAGAAGACAGGAAAACAGGCTCACAAATTCCTTCTGAGTCAGGCAAAGGACTTATACCCTATCTTAGCGGCAGTGGGTGGACAAAGAAATTTTAATCAGTGGTGAAATCTGGTGACATTTCTGCTTTAGGAAGATCACTCTGGCAGCCAAGAGGAAGGTAGATCTGAAAGCTGTGAGAGACCTTGCCTACCTCAGGGATAGCCCAAGGGCATCTTAGGGCCTCTGACAGTGTGTGTTTCTGGTTTCCCTTATATCAAATTCTCACCCTGAAACTCTGTCCGCTGAAATATCGTTAAGCTGCTCTCATGCACATTTAAATAACTCACAGCTGGAAATGCCTGGATATTTTAAGGGTGGGCTATTTGACTTGCCTTTTTCTAGTCTGCAATAAAATAAAAAATAAATGGCTCCTAACCTGTGCCTCCAGCACTCCCTCCACACAAACCAATCTCAATTTATACTATTAGGTCAAGCTGACTTCTATTCAAAGGCTAATTCTGAACTGACGCATGAATCTAAAATTTTTGACAATACAGGAAAAATTCCCTTGTAGGTCTAAATTTGTCATCCATAGTCTCACATATTCTACTAGTCTTCCTGCCTTATTCCCTTACTCTATGGTATATATCTTTATTGGTAATTACATGTTTTTCAAAACATTTATCTATGGTCTGTGCTCATCACTAAATTGGCAACTGCGTGAGCATCGGCCATGCCTCTCGCTTGTGGAACTCACACTTCTCAGCACAAGTAAGTCAACAAACTAGATATTAAATAAATAAGATTTGAGGATGCAATGTACAACACATGGAATATGAATAATATTTATAGTAACTCTAAATGGTGCATAATCTACAGATATATTGAATCACTATGTAGTACACCCGAAACTAGCATAGTAAATCAACTATAATTCAATAAAAGATAAATCAATACATAATAAAAATCAATGAATATGTAAATATGATTGGGAGGGTAAAACATTTTGTACACGCTCTTTCTCTCAAAGAAAGCTACATGATCACCACATAAATTTGTGTTACAAAAGCTACACCTGGAGAAGTACCATAACGTAATGATAAGAGCAAGGTTTTGGGTGTCCAGAAGACTAAGGCTGAAAACTAGAAATGTTCACGAATAGTTGTGTAACTTCAGACAAAGTGTGTTAGTTTTCTGTGGTTGCCATAACAAATTACAAGAAACTGAATGGCTTAAAGCAACAGTTATTTTTTTTTCTTGCCATTTTGGAGACCAGAAGTCTGAAATCAATGTATCAGCAGAGCCACACTCCCTCCAAAGGTGCTAGGTGATAATGCTTCCTTAGTGTTCCAGATTGTGATTGTTCCAACATTCCTTGGCTCCTGGCCTCATGCCTCCAAACTCTGCTGCTGCCACCTCAGTCTTTACATAAACATTATGTGTTTTTGTGCTTATTAGGCTTGAATTTCCAGAGAAACAAAACCCAGAGGAGTTATATCATCTATCTGCATGTCTCTCTTTATGTATCTATTATAACTATCTATATCCATCTATCTGGAATCAGCTAAGATGAGAAATCTTAACTACAGTAGGTGAGCTAGAGACCAAGGAGAGCCACTGATATAGTTTCCATCCAAACTGAAGATCTGAGACTCAGGGGAGTGGATGGTGTAAGTTCCAGTCTGACTCAGAGTCCAAAGACGGGAAAAGATTGATATCCCAGTTCAAAGACAGTCAGGGGAAGAGAGTGAATTCTGTTTTCTTCTCTTCAGTCCTTCAATGGATTGGCTGAAGGGCATCCACATAGAGATCAATCTGTTTTACTCATTCTCTCCATGCAAATATTAATCTCATCAGAAACACCCTCAAGACATACTCAGAACAATGTCTAACCATTACTGGGGCATCCCATGACTCAGTTAAGCCAACACATTCAATTAACTATCATACTGTGTCCTCTCTTTCTTTCTCTCTTTTTTTTTTATTAAGATACTCTCATTTGACTTGGGACTCACTCTAACTAAGGTCTCATCTTGATCCTTGCTTTAATTACATCTGCAAAGACCCTATTTCCATAGAAGGTCACATTCACAGGTAAGAAAGGTTAGGATTTGGACCTGTTTTTTTTTTTTTTTTTTGAGAACACAGTTGAAATCATTACTATTAATCTTTTTAGGATCACCATAGCAAAATACCATAGCAAAATAGACTTGGTGGCTTAAACAACAGAAATGTATCTTCTCACAATTCTGGATAAAGTTTTCAGAGGGCAGGCGATCCCACCCTCTATAAACTTAAAGGGGATAGTCTCAAATCTTGGGTATATTTTCTTCTTCTTTTTGCTTTTTAAGTAGAGCACTTTTGTGGGTGGATCAGTCTACTGGCTCTTACTGTAGAATCACAGAAGTTCAACAGGTGTCCCACATTCTGTAGCATCTATGTCTGCTGAAATTCAGGCTGGTGGAGTTTCTGTTGGTATAAGTCCATCTTTATTATTATCTTCTGCCAAGATGCCTGATTAGATGCATGAGTCACACCTATAATCTCTTCAACAAATTATTTTTTTTTTTCCAGCCATACTCTTATTCTTCTTTCCAGAACATATATTTTTGTTTCTTGCAATATGAATAGACTTAAGGTTTTCAAAACTTCATGTTATGGCTTGGTTTCGCTTAACATTTCTTTCAATTATCTCTCTCATTTCATAATTCTTAGACACAGTAAGGAGAAACCAGGATAGACCTTCAACATTTTGCTTAGAAATAAACATACAAGTATATCACTTACAATTCCTACTTTCCACAAAATGCTCAAATACAATTTGCCCAAGTTCTGCTACTTTATAACAAGGATTGCCTTTATTCCAGTTTCCAACAGCATGTTCTCTATTTATGTCTGAGAATACATCAGAACCAGTTTTAAGATCCGTTTTCCTGCCAACGATCTCTTTTGTACTTTTTATGGCATGCGCCTCAACTAGTGTTGAGGTGTCCAACTGTTACCCAGTGCCAAAACCAGTTTCACATTGTTAGGTATTCGTTACAACAGCAATTGTACTTCTAAGCACCAAAATCTGTATTTGGTNATACATCAGAACCAGTTTTAAGATCCGTTTTCCTGCCAACGATCTCTTTTGTACTTTTTATGGCATGCGCCTCAACTAGTGTTGAGGTGTCCAACTGTTACCCAGTGCCAAAACCAGTTTCACATTGTTAGGTATTCGTTACAACAGCAATTGTACTTCTAAGCACCAAAATCTGTATTTGGTTGCTATGGTTGGCATAACAAAATGCCGCAGACGGTGAATTAACCAACAGAAATGTATTTTTTTCACTGTTTTAGGTACTTCAAGTTCAAGATCATGATGGCAGAGATGAGCCCTCCTTCCTTGGGCTTGCCAATGGGCACCCTTATGTTATCTTTTCACATGGGCATCTCTCTGAGCACACAGAACCCTGGTGTCTCCCTTTGTATGTTCAAATTTTATCTTATAAGGACTCCAGCTAGATTAGAGTCTCCCTACATGATCTTTATAAACCATAAATACCTCTTTAAAAGCTCTATTTCCATGTACAGTCACAGTTTAGTTTCTGGAGGTTAGAGCTGCAACATACAAATTTTGAGGAATGTAATTAATCCTATAACATTTATGAAATGTATATACATGCTATGAGATCAATAGGAAAAATATTCTGTACATGACATCGAACTCCCCTACCATGAACTGGGTGGTACTTAGAATGATTCTCTCAAATGAGGATCAACAAATCAATCATTTCATGTGAGAAGCTTTAATGTTTGCCTCCAAATCATAGGCCTTTTGAATCACAAAAATTTTAATTCAGAATTCTTTGTTATGGACTCCAGGAGAACCACAATTAATATTGCCGCTTCATACAAACAACTTTGAGTACCTGATGAGAGAGTCCTATCTTAAACAAACAAAATGGTAAGAAAATTTTCAATGAGCCCAGTTTCTATATCTCTATCTTGTGTATCTATTTACTGAGTTCCAACAATGAATCAGACCCTATTTTAGGTAAGGGAGAAACATCCAGCTCCGAGAAGTTTGAAAAAAAGAAAAAAAAAAAAACTGGTTACTGTCTCAAGGTAACTTATACTCTAAGGGGAAACAAAAATAAGGAATGAATATTCAAAAAAAATAAATAAATGCGGTGTGTGATAAGAGTTCTGAATGCTAGGAGTGATGGTATAGAGAATGCATTGGCCTGGAGTGTAGAAAAATAGGAGTTACTTTAGACTAAGTGCCCAGAAACGTTTGTTTGAGATCTGAATAATGAAAATTAATAATCTAAGAAAAGAAGGGAAGGAAAGGAGTTTATATTAATAGAATGGTAAGTTCAAAGACAGGAAAACATTATGTTGTAGTTAGTTAAATAATTAATAATAAAATAATTGTCAATGGTGGGTAGCATGATTCCAGTGTTGTGATTTAGGGACAAACTGGAGCTGGAAAGATGTTCAGAGTCTAAGATGACTTATTTTTAAAAGATGGCAATATACTCCAGGTTAAATATACATATATATTTTAAACCAGGCAATGGCTGAAAATATACTTTTCAAAAGATATTGTCAGTTGTGTGAAAAATTGTAACTTCTATTGCAGGACAAGGAGTAAATTCACTGTAGTTAATCTCTTCCAATGTTTACACTAAAACTCCGTATAAAATACAAAAAAAAAAAAAAAGCAACTATTTTAAAATTCTAAAAAGTAAAACTGAAAGAGTATGGAGAAGAGAATTTAGGAAGTAGGCAGTACAGGGGTGCGATCATTTACTTTCTTCTTACTCTTGTGGCTTTATTCCAAGGTCAGGCCCAGTCCATACTGCTGCATATCCATGTCCCTGGAGTCCCAGAAAGAACAAGAAGGGCACAGAAATTATTTGAATATTTAATAACTAGAAATTGCCAAAATATCATGAAAGCCATAAATCTGCATGTTCAATGGATTGGTGAGTAGTGAAGAGAATAAACTATAAGAAAATAAAGCCTAGATACATCATAATCAGTCTTTTGAAAATTAAAACTATTTAAGTGATTTAAAGCAACTAGAGACTGTAACACATTACATCTTGAAAGGAAACAATGGTTCAAAAGCTATAGATATTTTACCAGAAATTATGGAAGACAAAAGAGAGTGAAGTAACATTGTAAAATGCTAAAAGGAAAGAACCACTCACTCAGAATTCCACATTCAGTGAAAATATCCTACAGAAGTGATCAGAAATTAAAGAAATTCTTAGACAAACACAACTCAGGGAATTAATTTCTAGAAGACATGATCTAAAAGAAATAATAAAATAATTTATTTAGATTGAAGGGAAATAGCACCAGAGAGAAATTTGGAGTTTCAGAAATGTAGGCAAAAACATCAGCAATTGTAAATACACTGGTAGATTTAAAAGTCAAGTTTTATCCTCTGAAATCCTTTAACATATGCATGACTATTAAAAGAAAAAAAAGGTAATATTGCTTGGTGGGGTATTAAATATAGATACAATAGACTTGACACTGTTAACATAAACGTCAGTGAAGAGGGGTAAACCATGTTTACATGGCTTTAAAACTTCTATTCTTGAAATGATAAAATAATAGCTTTCTGTTAACAGTAAAAGCTTAATTCATAAAGAAACAATTAAAACAAGATTTTGCAAAAATGTCAGAGGATATAAATTCAGCTTGTTAAGAAGAGAGCAGGAAAAGGAGAAAAAAACAGCAAAGCTCAAAAATGAAAAACATAAAGCCAATAGTAAAACGACAGATCTAAACTCAATCATATCAATATCACAGTAAATGTTAATGGTCTAAACACAGTGACTGAAAGTCACAGGTCGTACAGAAAAGAAAGATCTAACCACATGTTTTCTGTATAAAAATTTCATTTAAAGATACAGATAGAATTTTTAAGACAATGGAGAGCATGCTATTAAAAAAGGCATGAGTTAAAAGAAAGCTTGATGGCAATATGAATATCAGAGAAAGCAAACTCAGTACCAGAAAAAATATCAGGCAAGGAAAAAAAAATTACATAATGATATGACAGTTAGTTTTAAAACCAAGAAGACTTAAAACTTGTAAATGTGTATGCTCCTAAAAAGAGTTAGACGTAAACCCTGATAGAACTGAAGTAGTTATAAGCAAATCCAATAATTTTAGTTGAAGACTTCAACATTGCAGTTTGATGATCTATAGAAAAAGTAGACAGAAAATCAGTAAGGATTTAGAATACCTGCATAACACTAATAGCGGATACAATCTGTTTAATATTTATAGAGTACTCCACTCAACAGCAGCAGGATACATTCTTTTTCAAGTGCACATAGAACATTCGTCAAGATAGGTAGGCCATTTTCTTGGCCATCAAATAAAGCTCAGCAATTTAGAGGCTAAAATACTTCTTAAAGTACAGCTTACAATCTTAAAATAATTAAAATTGGAATCTGTTTAGCAGAGAGATACCTTAAAGATCTACAAATATTTGAAAACTAAATATACTTCTGAAATCCTGTAACCCAAGAAGCTTATTTGTTCACCTGAAACTATCACAACATTATTAATTGACTATACTCCAATAGAAAATAAAAAGTTTTAAAATATTAAAAACGAGGAACTAAAAATGAATGTGTAAAATATTTTGAATCAATAAAAATAAGGTGGAATGTTGTTAAAGTACTTACAGAGAAATTTATATTAATAGCATTATATACTTCTATTAGAATAAAAATAAAAGTCTAAGTAGTACTTATATTTCCCCTAAAATAAAATATAAATATTATATATATACTCTAAAGACCTAAGAGCCAATTAAATCAAAACCAGACAAAATAGGATAAATGATAAAGATAATAAAAATTCAGTTACATTGAAGTCAGAGAAATTGAAACAATTACAACAGAAGCAAAGCTGTTGCTTTGAAAATTTCAATAATTGATAAACATTTAGAAATAATTTCATACATCTTCATAGCTATAAATTTATTGTTTTAAATAGTTCATTTCTACAAAGACATAGACACAATTTACTGAAAAGAGAAAAGAATAATCTCATATCTAGTAACAGATTTTAATTCATATTTTAATAATTTTCAGGAAAAAAGCTTGAGTCCTAGACAGCTGCAAGAGTAGTTCCTTCTAAACATTTAAGAAAGAAATAGCACCTATACTATACAAACTCTTTCAGAAAATAAAACGTGCACATTTTGAATCTATTTGTGAATCCAGGAAGAATTAGAATCAAACGTGAAAAGTACAGATCAATACTTCTTATAAATGTAGATGTAAAAGCACTGAGCAGAGTATTAGCAAATCAATAACAGGAATGATAAAAATCATAAAAGTAAAGCAACACAATCAGTTAGTGTTAATATTAAGAAGAAAGAGTAGATTCACCATTTGGAAATCAAGCAATATAATTCACCAAATTCACCGATAACTAAAAACGATCAAATCAATAAGTACAAAGAAAGCATTTGACAAAATTCCACATCTATATTGAAAATCCTTAGCAAAAAAAAAGAGCAAAAGGGAATATTAATAACTTTATAGGTAATGGTGAAAGAAAATACTCCTTTCCTAAGATTGAGAGCAAGCAAAGATATTTTTCCTAACATTCTCATTCATTATCAAACTAGAGGTCTGAGACTGCATAAAAGCTAATAACTAAATAATTAGATAATCAGATGAATAGATAGCTGATAGATAAATATACACATAGATAAGATATGAATTGGAAAAAAGAAATAAATTGTCTCTACTTATTATTTCTTGAAAAAAGAAAGCACAAAGACTCCATTAAAAAAATTCTCAAGCTGAATATATTTAACAAATTTGTAGTATATAATGTCAATATAGAAATCAATTTTATATTTATAAATGAATAATATATTAGAAATTGGAATTTTAAAAATAGCATCAAAAACCATGAAGTACTTAGGTAAAACTAACAACATTTGTCCAAAGTATGTGCATTGAAAATTACAATACATTGGCAAAAGGGATTAATGTAGACTTAGATATATTGTGTTCGTGAATTAGAAGATGTAACATTAAGATATCTTTCCACAAGCTGACCGATAGGTTTAATGAAAAGCTCAGTTTAAATATCAACTGGATTTTTTGGAAGTTACTAATAAGCTATTATAAAGTTAGGGGAAGTCCAAGGCTTGAAATAATCAAAATGATTTTGAAAATTAAGAAATTTAGAGGACTAATACTCCCTGATTTCAATACTTATTATTAAGACACAATAATCAAGACAGTATGACATCTAGGAAAGGCTAAATAAATAGACCAATGAAGTAGAGTCCAGAAATAGGCTCCACATATGATTTTTTTGGTCAAAAATGAAGAGCTAGTTCAACAGAAAAAAAAAAAAAAATGCAGCGCTTGCTTTTTAACATGCAGCGCCTGAAGAATTACAAAAATATATATGCATCCATCTGAAAAGAAAAAATAACAACAGCAAAAAATACTTCGACCCGTATCTTTTATGTTTTACAAAAATGTAACTCAAAATTGGTTATGGATTTGAATATAAAACCTAAAACTACAAAACTTGCTGATCTTGCTCTAAGTGAAGATAGCTTTGATATAACATGGGAATCAGATCTAGAAAAAAAAAAAGATATATTTAACTTAAATTTTAGAATGTTTTCTCTTTGAAAGATCCAGCTAAGAGAATAAAAGACTAGACATCATTGGGATATAATATTTGCAAACCTCATATCCAACAAAGAATATATAACAGATTTTCACCAAAATCATATACAGGTGGCAAATCTTAATAAGTACATGAAAAGATGTTCAACAGTATATGATTTATATAGTATTATAAAATATGCTCATATATAACAGAATATCAATTCATACTTGGTCTGTGTGGTTGAAGCTATGGCTTTTCCAGTGGTCATGTATGGATGTGAGAGGTGAACCATGAAGAGGGCTGAACACCGAAGAACTGAGGCTTTCAAACTGTGGTGCTGTAGAAAACTCTTGAGAGTCCCTTGGACTGCAAGGAGATCAAACCAGTCAATCCTAAAGAAAATCAACCCTGAATGTTCATTGGGAGGATTGATGCTGAGGCTGAAGCTCCAATACTTTGTGCACTTGACATGAAGAGCCAACTCATTGGAGAAGATTCTGATGCTGGGAAAAACTGAAGGCAGGAGGAGCAGGGGACAACAGAGGATGAGATAGTTGGACAGCATCAACGACTCAATGGGCATAGGTCTGAACAAACTCCAGGAGATAGTAAAGGACAGGAAGCCCAATGTGCTGCAGTCCATGGGGCTGCAAAGTGTTGGACACAACTTAGCGGCTTAATAACAATGACTATTACCATACATATAATCTCCAAATATTCATTTGCTGGTTAAGTTGCATAGTAACTGGAGCTTTCTCTTACATAACTCTGTGTTGTTGTTGTTCAGTTACTCATAAACATGAAAAATGTTAAATCCACTCGGGAAAGCAATTTGTCAGTTTTTCATAAAGTCACATGTATACATGCCATATGATCAAGCAATCTGATGTCTAGAAAGTCAACAAAGACAAGCTGAAAGCTATGTTCACACAAAAACCTGTATGTGAACATATATAGTAACTTTATTCATAATCATCCCAAACTAGAAGCAACCCAAATGTCTTGCACCTTGTGAATGAGTCAACAAACTGCAATATATCTCTACCATGGAATACAACTCAGCAACAAAAAGAGCAAACCTCACACAACAATGTGGATGAGTCTCAAATGCATTTTCCTAAGTGAGAGAATATGATACTCCTTATAGGGTGTCCAGGGTTTCCCAGGTGGCACTAGTGGTGAAGAACCCTCTGCCAATGCAGGAGATGTAAGAGACGCAGGTTTGATCCCTGGGTGGGGAAGATCCCCAGGAGGAAGGCAAGGCAACCCACTCCAATATTCTTGCCTGGTGAATCCCCATGGACAGAGGAGCCTGGCAGGCTATAGTCCATAGGGTCACAACGAATCAGACACAACTGAAGTGACTTAGCATGGCAGCCAGGCATAAGGTGTTCTGGGAAAGATAGGAAAAGGAGAAGAGAGCAGCAGAGGATGAGATGGTTAGATAGCATCACTGACTCAATGGACATGAATTTGAGCAAACTCTAGGAGACAGTGGAGGACAGAAGAGCCTGGAGTGCTGAAGTCTATGGGGTCACAGAACAACAACTGTTAGGGCTTCCCTGGTAGCTCAGATGGTAAAGAATCCACCTGCAATGTGGGAGACCTGGGTTTGATTCCTGTGTTGGGAAGATCCCTGGAGAAGGGAAAAGGTACCCACTCCAGTATTTTGGCCTGAAGAATTACATGGACTGAATAGTGCATGGGGTTGCAGAGTCAGACATGACTGAGCGACTAAGCACAGCACAGAAAACGTGAACTTAGAGGAACAGAAAGCAAATCAGTGAAACTGTGAACAGGGGTTAGGATTTACTAAAAAGGAGAAATTACAGGGAGTTTTGGAGGACAATGAAACTATTTTGTATGCATTTTCCAAAATTTATAGAGCTGTAAAAGGGTATTTTACTGGTATAAACACATAAAAAGAGTTAAAGACCAGATTTAAGGAATGAAGATGAAATGACGACACTAACTTGAAAAGAATTGTGGTAGTCAAGGCAAGAAATAACAGTTTGAGCTAGGGTAGTGGAGATAGAGAGCAGGGAGCAGATTTCAGGTGCATTTTCTAAAAGTGAATGATGGTCTTTGAAATCATGTCATGATTAAGGGAAAAAATCATGCAGCAGTAACTTCTAGGTTTTGGCTGGATCAATCAAGTCTTAAGGATATTTAAGTCATTCCTTTACTGAGACTAAAGGAAGGACAGTTTGGAAGACAGGGTGATAAAGGAAATCAAACGTTATGTTTTGAACACATTAATAATTAGATGCCTCACTTGACATCAACATGCATATTCCACAACCCCAAAACAACCCATTAAGCAGAGAAGTTCCTGGTTTCTTAATGCACCACATACACATAAATCATTAATCAACCTTTTATCTGAATTTCCTTCTTTTTTTTTTCCTTCACAATAGAGTGAATTTGATGTACTATATCCATGGCTTTCTGTTCATCCCTGATTTCTCTCTGATAACCACCCAAAACTGTAAGAGCAAGGTGGTTAATAGTAACTTCTTCCTTAGGTATTCTACATGAGCCTTATCCAATCCACGAATTTATAGGCATTTATTTGCATTGTTGCGGTTGTTCAGTTGCTAAGTCATGTCCAACTCTTTGCAGCCCCTGGACTGTATCCCACAAGGCTCTTCTCACCATGGGATTTTTTAGGCAAGAATATGGGAGTGGGTTGTCATTGGCTTCTCCAGAGGATTTTCCTGACCCAGGGACCAAACCCAAATCTCCTACAATGGTAGGCAGATTTTTTAACACTGAGACACCCAGGAAATTCATTTATTTGCATACAAGTGCTTTATTTGCTTAGCATCATGTTACTCTGCTAATTTCTTAGACAAGATATTTATTGCGAAGGAGCTCACAGTGGTTGGAAAAATCAACACAAACACACACACGCACACAGAAACACATACACCATCCCCCACTGGTGAGGATTATCTAGCAGTCTAGTTAAAAGGAGGCTATGAAACTGAAGGTAAAACTGTTTGGCTAAGTCAATGACAGAAGCACAAGCTTCAGTAGGAGAAATACTATGACTTGAGCCACAAAGAACAGGAATGGTCTGTACCACACTGATAACAAGAGTATGCTAGAATCCTGCTTCCCTGCCAAAATTTGTTTTTATTTATGATGAAGAGAAAACAATACAATCAATACATGTACAATACTTTGTGAACTCCAGTGTGCCATATAATAGTCAGTTCTGCCATTATCATTATTAATGTGCGTACCATTATCCTTTCTGTCCACACACTCTGACTGTTAAAACTAGGTTTTAAAACTAACATTTGTAACAGAACTGTGTTTGCCAAGGCAGAGATAAAAAACCACAACGATGTAAATCTGACACTTCTTTAGTGTTATGGCATGTTTAATTGTTATTGTCCACATGATAATTCAGAAGCAAGACAAGGGAGTAGAAAAGAGCATTGGTCTGGGACTGAGCAAATTTGTATAGTGGATTTATCCCTCCCATTAATTAACTCTGTGAGCTTGGGCAAGGCTCTTTCTCGCTCTCTCTGGTCTTCTGATTCACCACTGTAAAGTGAAGGGGCAGAATAACCTGTCCATCCCACACTGGCTTCCTTTCCCATGTAACATTGCATGGAAGTGTATAAACTAAGCTGACAAAAGTACATCAAAGAAAACTGCACAAATACACTTTATAAGGACTTGGCAGAGCCAGAGAAGAAAGTTAGCAGCAGCAATTCTCATGGAGTTTAGTCACAGGTATCATGAGGGGAGCGCAGTACAGCTGGCCAGGGCCAGGAGGCTGCAGTGGGCTAGAGTAACTTGGCTAACATCTGGCCCC
>SJYA01007884.1:0-17531 GCA_006410615.1 Neotragus moschatus | reverse complement strand
GGTGGGGGTGGGTGGGGCCGCTGGGGAGGGAGGTGGGCTCTGACTGGCAGGCGTGGACCGGGTCCACCTCCCACTGCGGACTCTGGAGATGGAGCTTGGGCCAGCCCTGGAGATGGCGGGAGAGGACGGTCTTACTGATGAAAGGCACGACTTCCTCCAGTCCGCCAGGTGGGCTCCGCGGTGGGAGAGCAGCCCCCGTTTGCTCACCCACACACATCGTCACAGCCTGGCGATGACAGCCCCCCGTGGGCACGGCCTTCCTGTGCACCGTGCCTGCGATCACCCTGCGTGCCTGTGCGGCAAGCAGTGCCTGTATCCGCACCTGACAGATGAGGGCCCTGAGGTTCAGCGAGGCTGGGAACCTCAGCCTGGGTCATACAGCAGTGGGCCTGGGACAGCCTGTCCCTGACCCNGGCGATGACAGCCCCCCGTGGGCACGGCCTTCCTGTGCACCGTGCCTGCGATCACCCTGCGTGCCTGTGCGGCAAGCAGTGCCTGTATCCGCACCTGACAGATGAGGGCCCTGAGGTTCAGCGAGGCTGGGAACCTCAGCCTGGGTCATACAGCAGTGGGCCTGGGACAGCCTGTCCCTGACCCCGACTCTGGTGCTCAGCCCTCCCTCAGCGTGGGGCGTGGGGGCGTCAGCTCCAGGGGGGTGGGTGGGATGCAGGGGCAGGGCTCCTGTGCCTGGGGTGGGTGGCTTGTGGGAACCTGTCCACGCAGAGGGGCGTGGGGAGGGACCGGAGGAGGACCGCCAGTCTGCGGGTCATGGGTCTCCCCAGAATTCCCTCCCGAGGCTGCACTCTGGAAACACCCCGGGGCGGGGCCCTGCCCTCAGTGGGCTGCTCTGAAGGCTCACCGGGAGGGGCTTGCTAGAAGGGGGAATAGGAGGACGTGTCCCGCCCCCCGCCCGACTCCAAACGGGGCTTCCAAACGACACGTCCGTCTGTGGCCACCACGGCTGACCCCCTTCCCCGTCTGAGATCCACCCACCCCTGTGCCAACAACATCGGATGGAACACAGGTGTCTGTCCACGAGGCCGTGGTGGTCACAGGCGTCCCTGGGGGCCTGGCCCGGAGCCCTGAGCCACCCGCTCCCTGCAGATCAAAGACCTGAAGTTGAAGGTGCTGGACTTGCGCGGGAAGTTCAAGCGGCCCCCTCTGCGGCGCGTGCGCGTCTCCGCGGACGCCATGCTGCGCGCCCTGCTGGGCTCCAAGCACAAGGTGTCTATGGACCTGCGCGCCAACCTCAAGTCCGTGAAGAAGGAGGACACGGAGAAGGCACGCCCCACCCGCGCCAACGCAGCCGGCCCTGCAGCCCCTGGGGGAGCCCCAGCCCCTGGCAGAGCGTTCCAGAGCCCCTGGGAGACTGGGGGCGGGCGGCGGGGGGGGTCTCCCCGGCCTGTTCTGGGGGAAGGAGGGCTGGGGCTGCCCCGCCTTCTAGGACAGGCCGACTGCCCATCGCCCAGTCTCTCTTGCGCCTGGCGGGCCGGCGCTCAGTCTCCGTGTGTGGCCCTCGCAGGAGCGGCCAGTGGAGGTGGGCGACTGGAGGAAGAACGTGGAGGCCATGTCTGGCATGGAGGGCCGCAAGAAGATGTTCGATGCCGCCAAGTCCCCGACCACCCAGTAGAGGTACGAGGGCCAGCCTCCTGCACCCGGCCCCGCCCCCAGGGCCAGCCCCCTGCACCCGGCCCCGCCCCCAGGGCAGCAGGGACTCCGACCACCCAGTAGAGGTACCAGGGCCAGTCCCCAGCTACCGCTCCCCGCTCCCAGGACCAGTCCCCTGGTCCTGGCCCCCAGCCCTGCCCCCAGGACAGCAGGGACTCCAGGGCGGTGCCCCCGGGCTGGGCCTTGTGGTCTGAGGAGAGCGCCCTGAGCTGGTTTGGTCCCCAGATGTTCAGGACACGTCACTCCTGCTTCAGGCCCTTGCCCCTCACCTACACGGGGTTGTGTCAGCTCTGTGGTTGCCCAGGTGTGCACCCAGCACCACCTTGGGTGCAGATGACCTGGCCCCTCCCAGGCCCTCTGGACCCCAGACTCTGGGGCGGGGCAGCCCCTGGGTGACTCTGATGTAAGAGCTTAGGACCTGGGCTTCAGTGGCCCCCAAGATCCTCTGGCTCTGACTTTCCAAAAGTATAAGCACTTTTAACTGCCTGCTGGGGAGTCCTACAGAGTGCCCAGCAGTGGTCCAAGAGAGACAAGGCCGCCCACTCTCCCAGGAAAATGCTGGAGAAGGCACAGAGCCAGGCCAGGTGGCGCCTTGTGTGGGCGAGCTGGGGAACACGTGACAGGCAGGGTCTGTCCACAGCCCCGTCGTTTGGAGAAGCCCTCTGAAGGGGTGAAGTCCTCGAGGGTGCAGTGGGGTTGCAGACACTGGGAGAGCAAGTCAGGGGCTGATGGTGTAGTCGAGCTCGGCGCTGGGGATGACTCACCAGACGTGGAGGGGACGCCCGGCCGGGCGGGGCGGGAACCCCGTGGGGCAGGGGGTGTGGGAGGGCTCCAGGCCTGGCTGAGAGCTGAGGCCCAGCCTGGCGCTGAAGGCCCTGCTCCCCTGTCTCTGCAGGCGGCTGGCCCCGCTGCGCTCCGGGCTCCCCGCCTGCCCCGCCCTCCAGCCCTGCTCGCTGCTGCCCCGGCCCCCGCGCCGCGGAGCGCCCACCTGGTCCACGGCTTCTTGCCTGCTGAGCGCCCCTGGCAGGGTTGGGGTGAAGACCTCGCCTGGCGGGTGGGTGCCTGCGGGTCCCGGGCCCCCTGTGCCTGTTGCCCGCGGGTGTCACGCCCCACCCCCCCATTAAAGCCATTGTCCCGATCCCCCGCGGCTCTGGCTGTGAGTACCCAGGGGAGGGGAGGCGGGGTGGCGTGCGGGCTTTGAGCAGACACACACAAAGGCACACTAAGGGGATTTCACACAGTGCAGCCTCACCCTGGGGGCTCAGCTCAGTGCAGCCTGACCTCTGGTCGTCAGTACAGAACTCAGGGGCTCCCCACTTCAGCCCCCAGCCCTGCTGCTCCACAGGGCCGTTCCCCAGGCCCCCTGTACGGCTGCCCCTGACCCTCCGGCTGAGCCCCTGGCCCAGCCAAGGGGATGCCCTGTAGTTGCAGGCCCGGCCACCAGAGGGGGCCCCTTACACTGCCCTGGACTCTCTGCCCCATCCCCCGCCAGCGTGCCATCTGCCTGTGGAATCCCCCTCTCACCGCCCCCCCCCCATTCCCCTTCACACTTCTGACAGGCAGTGTGCCCCGGGACTGATTCTTCCTGAGGTGAGGTCCTTTCTCCATCCCTCAGGCAACTGGACCAAGTCCAGTGTGGGCTGGAAGTCTGCTGGGTGGAGCGGAGGTCTGGAGGCGTTCCTTGCACACGGCAGACAGTGGGCCGTGGAGCGAGGACCAGTGTCTGGGCTCGGAGGGTCTGGCTTTTCCGGGTGGTGTCATGTGAGTCCCGAGCTATATCCTCCAGGGAGTGGCTGCTCCCTGCCCTGGCCCTGGGCTTCTTGGCCGCCCAGCACTGGTCCCAGGAGAGGCTGGGTCGAGTGCAAAGCCCTCTGCCTGTCTGTGAGTCCCTGTTCTGCCCTCTGCTCCCAGTGTGGTACCTGCCGTAAATGCCCGAAGCTGGGAGCAAAGTGCAGCGCCCGGGGCCCCGGGGCAGGGCCTGGCTCCTGTCTGCCTGCCAGCGCCCAAGGGACAGCAGCCTGGAGGAGCTGGGGAGAATCCTGCTTCGGTCCTGGCTGCAAACAGCTGGGTGGGCAGAGAGGCAGACGTGCTCAAAGAAACAGCTCCTACAGCACGGAAACCCTGAGGCACAGACACGCCCAGACGCGCACGCACACCCACACACTCCGAGCTGCAGAGCCTGGCAGGCAAGGCTGGTTCACGCCACAGAGCGTGGCTTGCGCTTCGCACCCAGGCAGTCCCAGCACCCCTTCCCTGCCCTGGGGCCCCTGCAGACGACCTGGGTCCAAGGCGTGACCCCCGCCTCTGCCCTTGGAGGCTCGGGGTTGCAGAGGCGCTGGGTCCCTGGCAGTGGGCCCCACCCTGCCCTACAAACCCAGGCCTGACTCAGAGCAAACGACCAGTGCAGAAAGCCCATGGGACAGGGCCAGACCTCTGCTACCTGCTGCCTCCCCCGTGGGCTGGATGGGGCGAGCGGGCTGTGGCCACGGCAGGGACTGGGCAGGAGGCACGGTCTCTGGAGAGACGTCCACCCAGTCCCCGCTCATCTTGCAGGGACCCAGGCTGGCCACGGGCAGAGCAGAGCTGGGGTCAGACCAGCGACTGCAGCACTCACTCTGCCAGGCTCCCCTCTCCGCACCTGATTACTCCTCAGACATTCACGCCCTGAGGAAAGCACCACCACCACTCCCGTCCTCCAGAGGGGAACACGGAGGCAAAGACGCCACTGGCTCTGACTGAGGGACCAGGACTGAACATCTAGTCTCTAAAGGCCCAGACTCTTAGTCACAGCTAACAGCTTGCTTCGTCAGAATCACTCATTACGTTCTCACAGAAACCTAAGGCTCAGATCCTGCTACTTCAGATCCATTCACACACGAGCAGACAGAGAGAGGTTCAGAGAGCTGAAGTCGTTCACCACGAGTTTCGGGGTTTGACAGCTGCAGGCTGTGGACAGGGATCTGGGGGTCACCCTTTTCTGAGGCTCGACAGAGCCCAACCGGTAACTTTCCAGAAGGGACGTGGCCGGGGACCAAGGGCAGTACACACACAGCGTGGAGTTTGCCTGTCCCCACAGAGGGGAAAACGTTCAAATGAGACACAGATGCACCCGGTGGGCTAAGGGTCCCCCCACCAGCAGGGACAGGCCTGCAGCGGCGCCTTAGGGCAGGGTGTGGGGGCTGCACACATGCTCCCCCTGAGGACCCCTGGGTGGGACCCCTGCCTCCCACATGTGCTCCGGCCAACCCGAGCTCTGTATCCTCGTGGCAGGAGGCCGAGACACTCTCCGCTCCGGCCCAGGGCCACGGGGACTGAAGGGCCCGCCACGGAGGAAGCCCATTAAACATTAGCCCCAGTGGCCCCCCACGAGGGGAGGCAGGCTTCCCGCAGGGTTCCGGGCTGGCCAGCGTCGTTCCAGGTGGGTGACCAGGCTGCTGTCCCAGCGAGGGACAGGCCGCTGGGACTGTGGGGGCGGCAGCCTCCTCTCCTGACCCCCAGAGCAGCCTGTGGTTACAGGGGAGGGACGGCCTCGCACCCGGGACACTTCCTGGTGGATCCCTGGGTCCCGGAGAACATGAGCCCCGCGGTGTCTGGAGGCAGAGAGGGAGTGGCTCCTTGAAGGCCACGGCCCTCACGGGGCTGAGACTCAGGGGCTGGACTCGCTGCAGGCGGCAGGGGCAGGGCCCGGGGGCCTGGGCAGGTAGCCCCTCTGGCTCTGGCTCTGCACCACTGGGCTCCACGGTCACACAGGCAGGGTGAGCCCACCCTTGGCTCTGGGCTCAGCAGAGAAGTCTGGTCTCAGCTGGGCGCCAGGACAGGCATTCTCACGCCAGAGCCCACGGACCAGCATGTGTGTGCCCATCGGCAGGGCTGAGCCTGGTGTGTGTGCCCCTGTGCACGCCCCCGTGCGGGCGGTGGCTTGCCTGCCTGAGTGTGATGGAAGGCACGTGTTCCTCCTGTTAGAACTTCCCAGATGGCGATTCTGATCGGATCTCCGCCCCAAATCCTACTGCTCCGCGGCTTGCTGGGAAACTCGGCCTTGGAGTTTCTGTAAAGGTAGTGTGTTCAGTGAAAAGGATTCTCCTCTGTTCAAGTGTGCATCAGCCAGTCAGCTCAGTCGCTCAGGTGTGTCCGACTCTCTGCGACCTCATGGACCGAAGCACTCCAGGCCTCCCTGTCCATGACCAACTCCCGGAATCCACCCAAACTCATGTCCATCCAGTCGGTGACGCCATCCAACCATCTTATCGTCTGTTGTCCCCTTCTCCTCCTGCTTTCAATCTTTCCCAACATCAGGGTCTTTTCTAATGAGTCACCTCTTCGCATCAGGTGGCCAAAATGTTGGTGTTTGAGCTTCAGCATTAGTCCTTCCATCGAACACCCAGGGCTGATCTCCTTTAGAATGGACTGGCTGGATCTCCTTGGAGTCCAAGGGACTCTTAAGAGTCTTCTCCAACACCACAGTTCAAAAGCATCAATTCTTCAGCACTCAGCTTTCTTTATAGTCCAACTCTCACATCCATACATGACCACTGGGAAAACCATAGCCTTGACTAGACGGACCTTTCCTGAGAAAGTAATCCATGTCTTAATTTTATTGTTTTAGTATCAAATACGTCTTACTTATGGGGTGGGAGTACAGGAGGTGGTAATTATTGTCTTTCAATTTCTTCAAAAAACAATATGGTACCATTTGTATATTCATATTTAAAAAGTATTAGTTTGGGAAAATCCAAAGTCAGGGAGCCACTGCCCTGGATTCTTTAGGGTGTGGGTCTTGCCTCTCATGTGGGAACCGACACATCAGGCTGACTCACAGCCCTCCTGGCCTGGGGCCCACCAGTCTCCACTCTGGCTCCTGGGGAACAAGAAGCTTCCTTATGTCCTATGTAGACAGGAGTTGGGGGCTGGGAATTCCAGAGCCTGACATCTTCCTTGGGAGGGGAAGAGAAAGGGGCTACCCCTCCCACTGGCTGTGGAGTCTTGAAAACTCCTGTCCTGGAGCAAGGGTTCCTGGGCTGATAAGCCCTGTCTTCTTGGATTCTCCCAGGGGAAGTGGCCACTGCAGGCTCACAGTCACTAACGTTCCTTGCACCAACCTCTAATTTTATGAACTTGGGGATTGCAATTCAGTATTTTGTAATAATGTATAGCAGAAAATAATCTGAAAATAAGAAATAAATATATAAGAATATATATGTGACAGAATCATTTTGCTGTATATCTGAAACTAACATGATACTGCAAATCAACTGTACTTCGATTAAAAAAGACTAGGTGATCGCAAATGCTTTTGAAGCCCGTGTGCGTCCCTTTCTCACCATGGCCCTTTCTCTCCCCAAAGGCAAGAGATGCTTGTATGCTTCATTCCCCTGGTGCTTTGCCTTTCTGGTTCCTGAAACAGTACCTTGTATTTGTTTGTCAGTCTGACATGGTGCATGCTTTCTGCTTTGAAGTTCATCAGAGGGAGAAGGCGATGGCACCCCACTCTAGTACTCTTGCCTGGAAAATCCCAGGGACGGGGGAGCCTGGTGGGCTGCCGTCTATGGGGTCGCACAGAGTCGGACGCGACTGAAGCGACGCAGCAGCAGCAGCAGCAGCAGAGGCAGAGATTATAGCAAAAGAAGAAAATGACGAAATATCGACACTTACTCACCATTTTCCTGTGAACAGACCTCTGGGTGGTCTCCAGAATTTTGCAGCTATAACCAGTGCTGCTCGGAGTCCTGCTGGCGCCTGCGGCCACAGTGCCGGGCCAGCAGCCCTCGCTGGGCTGTGCCACGGACGCTCTCGCAGCAACTTACCGTCAGGGTGACCCCGATCCTGGAGAAGATGGGTCCTGGGTGCTGAGAGACCCGACCAGCCCCGATCTATGGCCTCTGGGGTTTCCTGGTCTCCTTCCCAAAGCAAGTTAGTGCCATCCTCCAAGCCTAGACATGGGCGAAGGGGGCACCCCCCTCTCCTCAGGACGCTCGGGTGCCAGGGCACCGCATGGCATGGATGTGTGGAACACCGCCCCTGCCTCATGAGTGTCCCCTCTCCCCCTGCTGCACGTGCTCCAGGGGCTGTGTGTTGAGCCCATGCTGGGCACCTCCCCGCTGTCTCACGGCCTCCCCATCCAGCGGGTTGGCCAGGGGCACTGCCGACCTTATGGGCTGTGGACAGCCCCACGCTGTGCCCTCTCAGGCTCTGGGTCTCAAGATGCCAAGCCTCAGGCCCCCAGGACACCTGCCCTCATCTCCCCTCCTGCAGTGAGGGGACGCCCAGCCTTGCCCCCCACCTACGGCCAGCCCTGTGACCGCTTGGCCTTCCGGAACTCCGCCGATGCCGCTGCGCCTCCTCTGGGCTGCCCCTGCACAAGCCCCTTCTTTCTTTCATAGACATAAAAGTAACCCCTCCGCAGTGGCCTCCCCTCTCCAGCCTGACGTCTCAACCCTCAAAGTCTCAGGGGTTTTCCCGCTCAGATGCCGCTCACCCCATTTCAGGCCTTTCCTGTTCTGCAGGGTCACAGCCAAGCCCCCTTCCAGGTACGGGAGCGCCTCTCCTTGCCTTACCACCTCCCGCTCACACCCCTGCGTCTTCACTTGCACCCCGTCTTGTAGCTGGTCTGTTGCCACCTTCTCTGATGAGTGAATTTGTTTCACTCAGCCTTCAAGCCCAAGCCGGGTGTCCCTGCCCTTCAAGGTGCCCCAGTCCCTCTGTTAGAATGAATCTCTCCTGATGACACAATTTTAATTTTCATCACAGCCTGTCTTCTAAAAATATTTATTTCCACTGGAGGATAATTGCTTTACAATATCATGTTGGTTTCTGCCACACATCAGCGTGAATCAGCCACGTGTGTGTCCCCTTCGCCTCAACCTGTCGTGAACACAGCATGCTGTGTGCACCACGGAGGAGTGCGTGTGAGTAGGTGCGTTTGTGCACATCTGTGTGAATGCAAGTTTAGGAGCACACAGGTGTGTGCCTCTCCACTGCCCGAGTTGGGGTGTCTTGGAGTCAGGAACTGAGTCCCTAGCATCTTTGAGTCACTGAAAGCCAGCGCCGTTTGCTGACTGCAGCAGGAACTGTGTTCTCCAACAGAGATGCGGGCAACCCCTAAGCCCTGCCAGCTGTGAGGGCCAGCCTGTGCAGATACTTTCAGGGTGGGCCCTGGACAAGGACTGGTGTCCTGATAGAAGGGGGACTTTGGACGCGGGCGCAGAGAGGCCAGCACGGCTCCCCGGGCTTCTGAAGGCAGATGAGGAGTCACGCAGCTGCAGGCCCAGAGCTGCCACAAACACCGGTGGCGGGAGAATGCAGGACGGACCCTGCCCCAAAGTCTTGGGGGGCGTGGCTCTGAGGGAAGCCAGTGACACTCATTTCTGCAGCGCTGGCGCTGTACATGCATAGCGAGTGCCTGGGACACAGAAGGGTCTGCCCCCAGCGGGCTGCAGGGGCCCTAACGCGCACAGAGCCCACTTTCCCGCACCTCTGGAGGGTCTGCACACCAGCCTTCCCTGTCTTTTGGTTTTGTGTCCATAGCGCCAGTGTTGGAGTTTGAACTTTTAGAGACACTCCCAACTGCTGGCTTCATGGAGTGTCCCTGGAAGGGCTGGGCTTCCAACTACAAGGGTTACTTTTCTTTCTCAGTGGACAAACCAAGGGAAGGACATTTTCTGGGTCCCTGGGGACAGTAGGCACCCCGGAAGGGGTGGCCCAGAGTCCCAGCATGCAGGGGCCGGGTTGTTGCCACCCCCTCTTCCTCTCTCCCTGGAGGAGCCAGTGGCCCGGCCTGCCTTGGCATCTGCACGGCCTTGGGTGGCTCTCACTGCTCACCCGAGGTTTACTCGCCCTCGGCGGCAGACTCATCTGACCCCCACAACCTGGAAGGGAGCTGGGTAAAGTGTCATTTCTACTACCCAGAAGAGGAAGCAGGTGACTGGCCCCAGGTCACACGGCCCATCCATGCCAGTGCCCAAAGCCCGGTCTCCAGCTCTCCTTCCCTGAAAGTCGTTCAGCTCCTCTAGCCAAGGAGGACTCCCTGGAGGAGGGATGTTTGGGGAAGCAGCTGCCTTTCGTGTCCAGGCTTTTTGCTTAGCAGCAGGTTTGCCCTTCACTGAGGATCTTGGAGCTGGGAGGCACTGTAGAGACCACTAGCTCCGTTTCAGCGCCCCAAGAGGGCCAGGCTGGCCAGGGAGACCCAGCAGGCCGCCTCATTTCCAGCCCTCCTACCCCCACCCCGCTTCTCCCACTGGTGTCGGAGGTTGCACCTCCTTCCTCTGGGGGCGGCAACAGTTCTGATGCGCAGAGAAGACAAGATTCCCCTGCTAGGAACCGACTCTTCCTGGTCCCCTGAGGTCCTGCTGGATGGGAGGCGCGCGCAGCAGGACGTGCACCTAAAGGGAGCCAGGTAGTACTTCACTCGCTCCAGGACTCCCGCGCTACTCCCCTGTTTGCTGTTCCCTGGGGGGAAGCCGGCAGGGTTCAAGCCTGCCCAGCCAGCCCAAAGTCCGAGCGCGCCTCCGAGGCCTTGGCTTCTTTGGAGCCCTGAGCGCCGCGTGTGCAGAAGGGATTCCGGCTCTTCTTTCTGGAGGGGCGGGCTTTGCACGGGGCGTGCCCGCAGTTTTCCGCGCCCCGCGCGCTCCTGGGGAGAGCTCTTGCACCGGACCCAAGATGCGCGCCTGCCCGCCGGCTTCCCAGCTGGGTTTCGCGTGGACTAGCCGCTCGGCAGGCGGAAAGCCGGCTTGACCCGGGGCACCCCACTCCCAGTCGGGCACCCGCGGAAGGGGGCGGCCTGGCGGGCTGGTTCGACAGGTTCCGAGCAGGAAGTCTCGGTCCCTACCCTGGGCGGCCGCCCTGCCCCGCGCGGCCTGGGCGCCTGTCCGCCGGTCTATCCGTCCGTCTGTCCCTCGGTGCGGCGACCGGTCTAGGGCGCGGGGCCGGGAGGTCGGGGTGGGGACCGGGGAGGCTCCGTCCGCGACGCCCCCAGCTGCAGGCCAATCCGAGGCGGCAGGAGGTGCGGCTGCGCGGCGGCGCGGGCGCGGCCCGGGATAAGAGGCCAGGTGAGCCTACCTGCGCCGCGGGTGGGGCGCGGGGCGGCGCGGAGTGGACGGGACGCGCGGCGGTCTGGCGGCATGTCGGTCAGCAGGAAGAGCTGGGCCGCTCTGTCCAGGTGAGCCAGGGTCCTGACTGCTCCGGGGGCCACAGGGTCGGGGCCACGCCGCCCAGTCCCCGGAGTTCCGGCCCTCCTTCCTCCTTGGGGACGCAGGCCCGAGCAGGCTGCCTGCGGAGGGCTGTCCAGCCTGGAGAGGCCACTCTGGGGGCTGAGGAGGCGTTCAGGGGGGTAAACGGCCAAGTCTCAGCTTCTGAGCTGCCCCTGACTGCCTGTCTTTCTCTGGAGAGTCTGAGAGGCCCCTCCCCGGAGGAGGCGGCCACACTGCCTCGCAGGGTCAGTGACTAGGCCGAGTGGGCAGGTGCCCTCCCAGGGATGAGGCTCAGGCTCTGGGCGCAGCGTTTCGGGGCGCTGTTGGGGCTGGGGCGCCTCACACTCGGCGCTCTCCCTCTCTGCGCTTCAGTCTTCACTCCGAGCGGGGCCTTCAGAGGGCCCTGGGGACTGGGTGTCTCGTCCTTGTCTGCTGGACATCTAGCCAGGGTCAGAGAAGCCTGGGGGGGGGGGGGTGTCCAACCCTCATGTGATTGGCGACCCCTGAACTCTGCTTGGGGTCCCCCCAAGAGCATCTCCTGACCCCCTCACACCACCCCCAGAAGACTGAGGCCCATGTGGTGGATGGGCAGGAGCTGCGTGGGTCCCTACTCCTTGACCTGAAGGCTCTCGCTGCTAGAAATTGGCCCCAGGCGGGCTTTTGGGTGGTGAGGCCAGGCTGCCTCTCCAGGTGTGGGCAGCCCCTCCCATCAGGACCTTGACCCTCCCTTCCCCCCACCCCCAAGGGCCCTAAGCTCTAGGGACCCCCCATGGCAGCACCCCTCCCCCCCCGCCCAGGGCNTGAAGGCTCTCGCTGCTAGAAATTGGCCCCAGGCGGGCTTTTGGGTGGTGAGGCCAGGCTGCCTCTCCAGGTGTGGGCAGCCCCTCCCATCAGGACCTTGACCCTCCCTTCCCCCCACCCCCAAGGGCCCTAAGCTCTAGGGACCCCCCATGGCAGCACCCCTCCCCCCCCGCCCAGGGCTGGGGTCCCCCCTGGACTGTCTGTCCTCACTGCTCTGCAGCAGAGGCCTGTGGGGTCTGGAGAGGGGAGGATACGCCCCAAGAAAGGAGGTGCTCGGTGCTCTGGATGGGGGCCCAGCGTCTCAGAGGCCAGTCACACCCAGGGAGGGTCTGTGCAGAGGGTGGGGCTGGCAGTCAAGGTCTTGGACTCTGAGTAGGTCTGATGTGGGAGTGTCTGTGTTTCCAGGTGGGGCCTGTCTGTGTTCGTGTGTGTGTGAGCACGCACGTGTGGGCCTTGCGTAGTGCGGAGAAGTCTGGGTGGGAGGTTCTGACGTTGCCGTTTGGGCCTTGGGCGTTTCGTCCGCTCAGATGTCCATTGAGGATGGCGGTGCAGGGTCTGCTCTTCGCTGGCTCTCTGCTCAGAGGCCCCAGGATCCTGTGGCTGCAGGGGTGGGCTCAAGTGCCCTGGGGGAGCTGCCCTGCCTCCCCAGCGCCCTGGGCAGCCGCAGCTTGCCCAGGAGGCAGCTGGAGCTGGGACCCTCCGCCCCACTCCCAGGAACAAGCCCCAGCTGGCAGAGGGTAGGGCTGTGAGTCACCGTCAACCGAGCTTCCAAGGCAAGGGTGGGGGGCGCTGAGGAGAGGGCGAGGAGCGTGGCTCCAGGCAGGGCCAGGTGGGCAGCGGAGGGCCAGCGGGCCCCCCATCCTTGGTGCCAGGTCGAAATACAGACACCCAGACCTGTATGGGCGCCTGGCACCCTGCCCTCTCCTCCCCATGAGGTGGGGCGGGCCTGTCTGCGGGGGGTGAGGGTGGGTCAGGTGCCCAGGACAGAGCGGCGGGGGGTTAATCATTTCCCTGCCCGGCCTCCCGCAGCCCTGCCACCTCCCAAGCTGCCTGGTTCTCCCTGGCACCTCTGCCTAGACCGTCAGGGCTGGAGGGGACCTCACTGACCACCGACAGTGGGCCCTCGCCTGGGGAGTCCGGCTCCCCTCGGGCAGCACACTGGCCCCAGGTCACAGGGCCTGGCGTCAGGCCTGCATCCGCTCTTCCCCTCCCAAGGGCTGCGTGTCCTGCCCTTTGAGCCTGGGCCTCCAGGGCATGCCCCGGGGCAGCCCTGTGTCCTCCCCTGCTAACCCTCCCCAGGCAGCTGAGCCCTGACCTGTCACACAGCAAATTTCTGTGTGCGATTCCCTTAGGAAGGAAGGGTTCTGCTGGTCAGCCTGCCCGCAGGGACACCCCTGCCCTCAGCTGCTGACCATGGGCAGGGCAGGCTCAGGAAGAAGGGCCTGGGGGAGGGAGCTGAACTGGCTCTCCCCTGGACAGCAGGCAGGGAGTTTCCCGAATCACAGAAGGGAGCAGGAGGTCCCTTCCTCTAAGGATGGAGCGTGGGGGCTGGCAGGCCTGAGTGGGGGAGGTGCGGGGGCGGCTGCTGGGGCTTCAGCTGGTGGCCGTGGCCGGGACTCCCCAGGTGTCAGCCTGCACTGGCCCTGGCACTCTAAAGGACAAGCTGTTGGCTGCTGGGTCTCCCCAAACCTGCTTCCCCAGGCTGCACCGGAGCTCAAGCCGGGCTGGGGAGTCCCACACCTTCCGGCCCCTCCCAGGCACCCTACTCCCTCTGACTGCTCAGCTCCTGGGTTCCTGAGGAGGTGGAGCCTCCCCGGGCGTCCTTCCTGGCACTGGGTCTTGTGGTTAACAGGCTGCCCTGGCTGGGAACCTCGGCTCCTTCTTTTCCTGGCTGTCCTGCCGTGGGCACCTTGTTGACCCTGTGAGCCCTGGAAGCCTCACCTGCAGAATGGAGGGGCCCCCCCGCATTCCTCAAGGCTGGGGGGCTCTTGTCAGTGGTGCTCGTGAGCACCCGGTGCTGTCTAGGCACACGTCAGCGCCCTCACTGCTCCCTTCGTTTGTCAGTTTACTGTGTTCACCAGACACATGTGCTTCTGCGCGCTGGGCCCTTTGTGGTTCAGTCCCTTAGTCATGTCTTTGCGACCCTGTGGACTGCAGCAGGCCAGGCCTCCCTGTCCATCACCAACTCCTGGAGCTCACTCAGACTCATGTCCATTGAGTCGGCGATGCCATCCAGCCATCTCATCCTCGGTCGTTCCCTTCTCCTCCCGCCTTTGATCTTGCCCAGTGTCAGGATATTTTCCAGTAAGTTGGCTCTTCCCATCAGGTGGCCAAAGTATTGGAGCTTCAGTTTCAATATAGGTCCTTGATTCCCTTTAGGATGGACTGGTTTGGTTTCCTTGCTGTCCAAGAGACACTCAAGAGTCTTCTCCAACACCATAATTCAAAGGCATCAATTTTTTGGTGCTCAGCCTTCTTTATGGTCCAACTCTCACATCCATACATGAGTACTGGAAAAATTGTAACTTTGACTATATGGACCTTTGTTGGCAAAGTGATGTCTTTGGTTTTCAATGCACTATCTAGGTTTGTTATAGCTTTCCTTCTAAGGAGCAAGCATCTTTTAATTTCATGGCTGCAGTCACTGTCCACAGTGATTTTGGAGCCCAAGAAAATAAAAGCTGTTGCTCCTTCCACCTTTTCCCCATCTATTTGCCATGAAGTGATGGGACTGGATGCTGTGATTTTAGTTTTCTGAATGTTGAGTTTTAAGCCGTTTTTTCACTCTCCTCTTTCATCCTCATCAAGAGGCTCTTTAGTTCCTCTTCACTTTCTGCCATAAGGATGGTACCATCTGCATATCTGAGGTTGTTGATATTTCTCCCGGGAATCTTGATTCCAGCTTGGGATTCATCCAGCTGCATTTTGCATGATGTAGTCTGCATATAAGTTATAGACATATAGGTTATTATAGTCTGCATATAAGTTATAAGGGTGATAATATACAGCCTTGTTGTACTCCTTTCCCAGTTTTGAACCAGTCCATTGTTCCATGTCCGGTTCTAACTGTTGCTTCCTGACCTGCATCCAGATTTCTCAGGAGGCAGGTAACGTGGTCTGGCATTCCCATCTCTTAAAGAATNAGGTTATTATAGTCTGCATATAAGTTATAAGGGTGATAATATACAGCCTTGTTGTACTCCTTTCCCAGTTTTGAACCAGTCCATTGTTCCATGTCCGGTTCTAACTGTTGCTTCCTGACCTGCATCCAGATTTCTCAGGAGGCAGGTAACGTGGTCTGGCATTCCCATCTCTTAAAGAATTTCCCACAGTTTGTTGTGATCCACACAGTCAAAGGCTTTAGCGTAGTCAATGAAGCAGAAGTGGATGTTTTTCTGGAATTCCCTTGCTTTCTCTGTGATCCAGCAGATGTTGGCAGTTTGATCTCTGGTTCCTCTGCCTTTCCTAAACCCAGTGTCACAATCTGGAAGCTCACAGTTCACGTCCTGTTGAAGCCTAACTGGAAGGATTTTGAGCATAACCTTAGCAGCATATGAAATGAATGCAGTTGTCCAGAAGTTTGAACATTCTCTGGCACTGCCCTCGGCCTTTGGGTACCGTATATATATTCATTCCTGGGGCTTTACTCGCCCCCCTGGGAGCCTGACCTCCACCCCTCCTGTCCTTCTCTCTCTTTCCTTAAGAAGGGTAGCTCTTTGTTTGGTGGAACGTTTCTCTTGGGCTGGGGGGTGTGGTTGGGGGGGTGGCCACATCACTGAGGTGAGCAGTGGGGTCTTGGTGTACAGCTGGGGGTCACTTCAGGTCGCCTGGGCTGACATCCTCTGGGCAAGGGGCTGCCTGGGGTGAGTCACTTCCCTGAGACTAGGCTCCGACAGATCACACGCTGTCTGACCCCAGGTTCCACTGACAGACCAGCAGCCCCCCTGAGGGCTGAGCGGCCTGCGTGGGAACAGGCTTGCTCAGGCCCAAGGAATTCTGGGCGTTCCATCCCTACCTGGCCACAGGTGTGCTGGGGAGTCCCGTCTCTGTGGGCCAGTCTCCCTGCGGGGGGTGGTCTCTCATCTCTGCAGTGCATGGCCAACCCCAAACTGTGGACTTGAGGGAGGGTCCACAGCGGGAGGGCTGACTGTGTGGACCCAGGGGAAGCCACGTGCAGGGGACCTTTCTCACCTGGACGAGGGCATTGGGGCCTGGTTGGAGGGGCTGTGGGTTCCCGTGGAGTGAGTGGTGGCAGAGGCCTGGGGTGGTTCGGTTTCCATCCCGTGATCAAGGCCGTTGAGCCTGGGCTGGAGCCCTTCCCAGCCACTCAGGGGGAGTTGAGCCCTGACAGGCAGGGGCGCTGAGGTTTGCACCGCCAGTGCGCCTGGCGGCCAGGTGTGGGCAGGTGCCAGTGTGGGGCCTAGGGTTTGCTGCCCCTTTGTGCTCCCGTGTGCCAGGCCGAGATCTGGTGAGCCCGTGAGGATGAGCGCCCTGCCCCCAACCTGGCCCCAAGTTTGGTGGCACGTGTGTTCTGGGCTCTGTGGTCGATGCACCCTGTCCCATGGCCTTTTCTCTCCCTGTGGGACAAGCTATCCACTCTTTGCTTGCAAATCTCTGCTACCGCTTCTTGTTAACCCTTCTCAGATGCTGGGTGTCACCAGATCCTCCTTCTGGAGCCCCCTGGTTGTCTCTTGTCCAGTCGGGCTCTCTTTAAGGGCCTTGGAGCCTCTTGGCCCAGCACTGCCCCGGTGGGCCCCTTCCTGCGGTCCTCGCACATCCCCTTCCTGTGGCCCACCAGACTGGCTCCTCCCTCCTCCATCGAGTGAGTGTCTCCTCACCCTTCACGTCCTCCTGCCCCCCACCACCACGGCTGCAGGTATCTCACTGAACCCCTCCCTCCCTGATGGCCCCTGGCCTTGTAAAAGCACCACCAGGAGCTGCTCAAGCCCATTTTCCTTCATTTTCCTCATTTCCTCGCTGGTCCCCATCCCCATCCAGCGCCCCAGCAAACCCAGTGGACTCTGGCTTCAAATTGTGTCCTGAATCCATCACTTAAGTCTCCTAGTGGCTCCCCACACAGGGAGTGGACCCGCGTCTCCCTTGGTCCCCAAGTGTCCGCCCTGGCGCCCCTTCCGCTGAGTCCAGCGTCCCCCACCACTGCCACACATCCCAGCCAGGCCTGGGCTCGCGCTCTGCCAGCACACTCAGCTCTTCGGGGCTCTGTCCCCTCTGGCGCTGCCACTCTCTGTCCTTGGTCCCTCCTGTCCTTCTGCTCACGAGCAGGGGAGCCCTGTAGCCCGCTTGTGTGTAGAGGCTGCTCACAAAACGTGAGTTTACTAAACACCAGGTCAGTGAACATGACGCTGGGCCTGAACGAAGAGGTCAGGGTGGTGGTGTGGGTCCTGGGAGGAGCACTGGGGAAGTGCAGGGAAGTGACCCCCCTTAGGTGGGGGGATCAAGCAGCCTGTCTGACCTGGCCCTGCAGAAGTCTCCCCAGGGGCTGGAGCGCTTTCCTTCAGGAAGCTTCTTAGATAGATTCTGTGTCATTCAGTTGATAAAATCCGTGGGTTTTCCCCTGGAAACGGGTCTGTTCCTCCCTTGATGCTTCTTCCGTGGTTGCATGTGAGGCTCTGTAGAGGCAGGCGAGGCCGCGGTAGGAACAGGGCAGCCGAGAGGCTGGGAACAGGTTTGGGCGCTGACCAGGCGGGGGCCTTACCACCCTGCAGTGATGCTGAGATGCGAGAGGGTGGCCTTCCCTGCACCCTTCTGATCGGGGCCCACATAGTGCTGGACTGTACCCAGGCCCACGGGGCCCAGAGCTTCTCCTGCGGCCCCTCGGGAGGCTCCGCCTCCTTCCCCGCCGGCCCCGCCCCCACC
>SJYA01007883.1:0-17513 GCA_006410615.1 Neotragus moschatus | reverse complement strand
TAAATTCCAGTTAGTTCATGTTAGCTGCTATATAGTATTCTACTTTTAGGGCTTAACCAGTTTATCCATTTCCCCTAGACTATAGCTGTACCCCAGACCACCCTCCTTGTTTATTAATTTAGGTTTAGTAATTTATTTAGCTCCTGGTTTCCCATTTTAATTCAATGGCAAGTTCAGGATACATGAAGATAATTCTTCTAACATACTGGACCACCAGGGAAGTCCTGTTTACTACCACGTTGAAAGATCAGTTTACACCTTTCTAGTATCCCAGTTCTAACAGTTCTTATACCCCACTGGACCCTTCAACTCATTGACCTTTCCACTGTTCATTAGCCTCTGAGTAGCTTCCTTCCCTTTATCTCCCAGCTTTATTTAATGTCCTTGCTAATAACTCCCTTTACCTTCAGCTCTCCTGCTTTCTCTTACTTCATCTTACTCATTGGTGAAACAAAATCCCAGATTCAGTCCATCTCTTTACCTCTTTTACACGTGCACCCTGTGGTGCTGAAGAAAATACCGGAAAGGCAGATAGCCACACTGGCTGGCCTCACTTCATGGCCATGAATATCGTGTGGGTCTCCTGCTGCCTGGCAGTCACACTGTTTTTCCTCGGTCCGTTCATTCTTCCTCTTTCATCCATGACATTTCACTCTGTCTCCTCCTGTGTCTCCTTCTCAGCCTCCCATTTGGCCAAGGACTAAGAAGACTGAAGATGACAGGAGAATTTCCACAACCTCATCATACTTACCAACCAGCATTTGGCTTCACCTTCTCTGCCTTCCTGCCTCCTGCTATCTGTGTTTTCTCTAAGGTCAGCCTCTCCACCTGTGTCCTGGGTCCACTCTCGTCTGTTCAGTGGCTACTCCAGCAAGTCTCACCTCTCTCCTTCCTGAATGATTGATTTTATTCCCTTTCTACTGGAATTTCCCACCAACATACAAACATATCTTTAAAAACTTCCTGAAAGAGATGTGTATACTTTCTGAATCTAGTTCTTCTCCTGTTCTCTCCAGGATCCACTCAGACTTGTCCCCCAAAATTCACCTGAACTTCAGCTCTTTTCCAAATTTTTTTTTCTTTCTTTAAAAATTTCTTTTTAATTGGAAGATAATTGCTTTGCAATGTTGTGTTGGTACACAACATGCACAATGTCTGTCTACTATACAACAACATGAGTCAGCTCTAAGTGTACATATATCTGCTCCCTCTTGAGCCTCCTCCCATCCCTCCTGCGTATGTCTTCTGTTTTGTTTAGGTTAATATATAACTGTCTGTCTTACTCAACCTGCAGCAGCATTTGGCAGCTGGTGATGGACCTGTCCAGGACCTTCTCCTTGGATGCTGTTTCCACTTACTTCCAGACACCCCATTCTTGGTCTTCCTCCTGTTTCTCTGGCTGCTTCTCAGCCTCCTTTGTTGATTCCTTCTTATCACCCTGACCTCACCTTGGAGGATCTGAGGCTCAATCCTTGGATGTCTTCTCTAATTACATTCATCCCCGTAATGGTTTTACGTAGTCTTATGGATGTATAAAACCATTAAGGGGATGTCTAATTTACTGAAGAATTGCAATTGCAGTCCAAGCCTATGCCTCAGCCAGTAATGCTGAAGAAGCTGAAGTCGAACGGTTCTATGAAGACCTACAAGACCTTTTAGAACTAACACCCAAAAAAGTTGTCCTTTTCATTATAGGGGACAGGAATGCAAAAATAGAAGGGAACATTTCATGCAAAGATGGGCTCGATAAAGGACAGAAATGGTCTGGACCTAACAGAAGCAGAAGATATTAAGAAGAGGTGGCAAGAATACATGGAAGAACTGTACAAAAATGATCTTCACGACCCAGTTAATCATGATGGTGTGATCATCTAGAGCCAGACATCTCGGAATGCGAAGTCAAGTGGGCCTTAGAAAGCATCACTACGCACAAAGCTAGTGGAGGTGATGGAATTCCAGTTGAGCTATTTCAAATCCTGAAAGATGATGCTGTGAAAGTGCTGCACTCAATATGCTAGCAAATTTGGAAAACTCAGCAGTGGCCACAGGACTGGAAAAGGTCAGTTTTCATTCCAGTCCCAAAGAAAGGCAGTGCCAAAGAATGCTCAAACTACCGTACAATTGCACTCATCTCACATGCTAGTAAAGTAATGCTCAAAATTCTCCAAGCCAGGCTTCAGCAATATGTGAGCCGTGAACTTCCAGATGTTCAAGCTGGTTTTAGAAAAGGCAGAGGAACCAGAGATCAAATTGTCAACGTTCTCTGGATCATGGCAAAAGTAAGAGAGTTCCAGAAAAACATCTATTTCTGCTTTATTGACTATGCCAAAGCCTTTGACTGTGTGGATCACAAGAAACTGTGGAAAGTTCTTCAAGAGATGGGAATACCAGACCACCTGACTTTCCTCCTTAGAAATCTATACAGGTCAGGAAGCAACAGTTCACACTGGACATAGAACAACAGACTGGTTCCAAATAGGAAAAGGAGTACGTCAAGGTTGTATATTGTCACTCTGCTTGTTTATATGCAGAATATATAATGAGAAACGCTGGACTGGAAGAAGCACAAGCTGGAATCAAGATTGCCGGGGGAAATATCAATAGGGTGTTGCAGATGACACCACCCTTATGGCAGAAAGTGAAGAGGAACTAAAATGCCTCTTTAAGAAAGTGAAAGAGCAAAGTGAAAAAGTTGGCTTAAAGCTCATCATCCAGAAAACGAAGATCATGGCATTTGGTCCCATCACTTCATGGCAAATAGATGGGGAAACAGTGGAAACAGTGTCAGACTTTATTTTTCTGGTCTCCAAAATCACTGCAAGTGGTGATTGTAGCTGTGAATTTGAAAGACGCTTACTCTTTGGAAGGAAAGTTATGACCAACCTAGATAGCATATTCAAAAGCAGAATTATTACCTTGCCAACAAAGATCCGTCTAGTCAAGACTATGGTTTTTCCTGTGGTCATGTATGGATGTGAGAGTTGGACTGTGAAGAAGGCTGAGCACCGAAGAATTGATGATTTTGAACTGTGGTATTGGAGAAGACTCTTGAGAGTCCCTTGGACTGAAAGGAGATTCAACCAGTCCATCCTAAAGGAGATCAGTCCTGGGTGTTCATGGGAAGGACTGATGCAGAAGCTGAAGCTCCAGTACTTTGGCCACCTCATGTGAGAGCTGACTCATTGGAAAAGACTCTGATGTTGGGAGGGATTAGGGGCGGGAGGAGAAGGGGACGACAGAGGATGAGATGGCTGGATGGCATCACCGACTTGATGGACATGAGTTTGAATGAACTCCGGGAGTTGGTGATGGACAAGGAGGCCTGGCGTGCTGTGATTCATGCAGTGGCAGAGTTGGACACGACTCAGTGACTGAACTAAACTGAACTGATGGATGTATATACTATCTACATGCTGACAGTTTTATATCTCTGTGTCGGCATCTCTTCTGAATTCCAGATGTGATGTACATGTGTGTTCTCAGTCAGTCTTGTTCTACTCTGCGACCCCATGGACTATAGGCTGCCAGGCTCCTCTGTCCATGAGATTTTTCAGGCAAGGATACTGGAATGGGTTGCCATTCCTTCTCCAGGGGATCTTCCCAACCCAGGGATTGAACCACATCTGTTACATCTGCATTGGCAGGCAGATTCTTTGTGCCACTTGGGAAGCCTCCCAGTTATACCTGTCAATTCCCAATTCAAAATCTCCACTTGAGTGTCTGATGAATGCATCCAAGTTAACAGGTCCAAAACTTAGCTTGTTTCTCCTGTCAGACCTTCTCCATCTGTTATCTGCTTCTTCTCAATTGATGGTGACTTCATCCTTGCAGACTATCAGGCATGATAATAGTCATCTCAGTTCCTCACTTTGGCTCACATTCCATATTTAATCTGTGAGGAATTCTGTAGGTCTGTATTTAAAATATACCCAACATCTTTTATCATCCTGGTCCACGCCATCACCACCTTTCACTTGGGTTACTGCAGCAGCTTTCTGCTTCTATCCTTGTCCCCTCCCGAGTAGGCAGAGTGGTCTGTTAACCTGCAGTCAGGCCAGCTTGCCTCTCTATTGAAATCTTTGCAGTGGCTACTGTTTCATTCAGAGTAAAACGCCCAAGCCCTTGAGATGGCCACTGGACTCTGCACTAGAGGTCCTCGGCCTTTCTGGTACCAGGGACTGGTTTCGTGGAAGGCAGTTTTTTCACAGACCTTAGGAGTGGGGAGGACGGTTTGGGGATGATACAACCACATTACACTTATTCTGAACTTTATCCTATTATTGTTGCATCAGCTTCACCTCAGATCATCAGGCATTAGATCCCAGAGGTTGGCGACCCCAGCTCTATACAATCTGCCTGCCTCCTCTTATTTTAGCCTCATATTCTGCCTCCGGGCTTCCCTGGTGGCTGCTCAGTGGTAAAGAATCTGCTTGCCAATGCAAGAGATGCAGGAGATTGGGTTCGATCCCTGGATTGGGAAGATCCCCTGGAGGAGGAAATGGCAACCCACTCCAGTATTTTCGCCTGGGAAATCCCATGCACGGAGGAACCTGGTGGGCTATGGTCCATAGGGCTGCAAAAGTCAGATGTGACTGCACGTGCATGCACACACACATGCACACACACACACGCACGTGCACACATGTGCACACACACCACACACTCCCTTTGACTTACTGCAGTCCAGCCTCACTGGCCTCCGGCTTGTTTGCTTTTTTAACAAGGTCTGTTTCTTGTCTCTTTTTTTAAATTCAGATATCGGTGCACTATTTTCCTCATCACTTTTAAGTTTGTGCTAACAGGCCACCTTCCAAATAAGGCCTACCACGCTCTACTTTAATCGCCATTTGCAGCCTGCTCCCAGTGCACTTTCAGAGGGTGGCCTCTACATGGAACACGATATGAACAGTGTCCTTGGCACTGTGGAAAGTACCATTCTCTTCTTACATGGGTAATATGTAACCAACCAAAGTGTTACGCTTGCTTTTTGTCTCCCTTAACTAATATGTAAGCTCTCCAGGGAGAGGAATGTTTGTACTCCCTGGTGTATCCCAGACATATTGAACAATCCATGGGTACACATAATGGGTACTTAGTGAATACTTGTGAAATGAATAGGCAAGGAGGTTGTTTTTAGTTCTTTGGTATTACAAAGAATATTTGTAATAGAGTAGTGAGTACCTCTGATGATTAATTTTATGTGTCAGGCTGAGTGGGCTAAGAAATGCCCCGACATTTCATCACACATTATTCTGGGTATGTCTGTGAGAGTATTTTTTGTATGAAACTGACATTTGAGCCTGTAGGCTGCGTAAAGCCTCTGGGCTTCCCTAATGCCGGTGGACCCCATCCAACCCTGAACAGGACAGAAGGCTGCAGGGAATTCTTCTTGCCTGACTACCTGAGACTTTGGGCTTTCCTGGCCTTTGAACTCAGACTGAAATATCAGTTTTTCTTGGTTATTGAGCCTGCTGGATTTTGAACTGAAACTTATTATACCTTCGGCTCTCCTGGGCCTTCAGCTTGACAGTTGCAGTTCTTGGGGCTTCTCCGCCTCCATCACTGCAAGAGCCAATTCCTTACAATAAATCTCTTTATATATATCTGTATGCATATTATATGTATGTGTCTGTCTGTCTACCTATCGATAGATAGTTACATACACCTGTGCCCTACTGGTTCTGTTTCTCTGTAAAACTGATTAATAGACTCTTCTCTGCTTATCTCCTTGTGAGCATATGTAAGAATTTATCTAAGTAGATGATATGGGAGAGAAATTGCTTGCTCCTAGAATGTAGACATTAAATTTTACTAGATATTATAAAGTACTGTACTAATCTATATTTCTTTCTGCAACTATGTAAAAGTTTGTGTTCCCACATCATTTTGCCAACCCTAATAACCAATCTGATGGGTTTTATTTTTATTTATTTGTTCATTAAAAAAATATTTATTTATTTGGCTACACCGCGTCTTGGTTGGGACCCGCAGAGTCTTTGATCCTCACTGCAGCGTACAGGATCTTTAGTCGTGGCACGTGGGATCTAGTTCCCCAACAGAAGCTTAGCCACTGAACCACCTGAGAAGTCCCAAGCTGATGGTTTTGAAATGGTATCTTTTAAAATAATTTTGTCCCTCACTATACTAGTTTTACCTATATGAAATTGCATTTTTGTGAGCCAAAAACTATTGAATACTGATAATTCAGTGGGGTCTAATCTGACAGTGACTATCTCTGCAATTACAAACTCGTTGCCATTCATATTTCTTCTTTTTTAAATTACTTGTTCATATAATTTCAATATTTTTCTATTATATTGTTTCCCCCAAGCCCCTCATGGCCTTTCTGCATTTTTGAAATTCTTCTTTATATGAATACCTTTCCCTGGTCTGTGGTTGGGAGTGTGTTTTCTCATACAGATATGTGTTCTTTTAATGCCATCATATTTACCATTCTTCTGTGATTTGTACTGTTATTGTCTTAAGAACTTCAACCATACCCTGAGGTCATAAGTATATTATCGCATATTTTGGTCTATCCTTTAAAAAATTTTTATTTTAAATTGAAGTAGAGTGTCTCAGGTGTAGAGCAGAGTGATTCGGTTATACATATATTTGAGTATATATATATATATTTTTCAGACTTTTTCATTATAGGTTATTACAGATATTGAATATAATTCCCTATAATATGCCATAAGTCCTTGTTGTTTATCAATCTCATATACAGTAGTGTGTATCTGTTAATCGCAAATTCCAAATTTATCTCTCTCTCTTCTCCTTTGGTAACCATGGGTTTGCTTTTTGTTTGTGAGTCTGTTTCTGTTTGATAAAGAAGTTCATTTGTATCTTTTTCTTTTAGATTCCACATATAAGTGATTTTGTTGTTGCTGCTGTTATTATTGTTCAGTCGCTCAGTCATGTCGAATTCTTTGCAACCCCATGGATTGCAGCACACCAGGCTTCCCGGTCCTTCACTCTCCTGGAATTTGCTCAAACTCATGTCCATTGAGTTGATGATGCTGTCCAACCAACCATCTCATCCTCTGTCACCCTCTTCTTTTGCCCTCAGTCTTTCCCAGCAGCAGGGTCTTTTTCAGTGAGTTGGCTCTTCTCATCAGGTGGCCAAAGTATTGGAGCTTCAGCTTCAGCATCAGTCCTTCCAGTGAATATTCAGGGTTGATTTTCTTTAGGATTGACTGATTGGATCTCCTTGCAGTCCAAGAGACTCTCAAGAGTCTTCTCCAGCACCACAGTTCAAAAGCATCAATTCTTTGGTGCTCAGCCTTGTTTATGGTCCAACTCACATCTCTACGTGACTACTGGGAAAACCATAGTTGATATGATATTTGTCTTTCACTTTCTGACTTACAGTATGATAATCTCTAGGTCCATCCATGTTGCTACAAATAGCATTATTTCATTCTTTTTTTATGGCTGAGTAATAATCCATCATATATCTATGTCTTTCTGTATCTATATACTACCCTTTCTTTCTTTCTTTTTTTTTTTTTAGGGCTTCAATATATATCATCTTTTTTTCTTTTTACCCTTTCTTAAACAAGTCCTCGGTTGATGGACACTTGGGTTGTTTCCATGTCCTGGCTACTATAAGTAGTGCTGCTATGAACATTGGGTTGCATATATCTTTTCGAGTTAAGAGTTTTCTCCAGATATATGCCAAGGAGTGGGATTGCTAGATCATATGGTAATTCTATTTTTAGTTTTTTAGGGCACCTCCACACTGTTCTCCATTGTGGCTGCAATTTATATTCCCACCAACAGTGTAGGAGGGTTCCCTCTTCTCCACATCCTCTCCAGCATTCATTTTTTGTAGCTTCCCCCCCCCCCACATTGTGTGACTTGTGGGATCTTAGTTCCCCAACTAAGGATTGAACCTGGGCCCTTGGCAGTGAAAATGCAGAGTTCTACCCACTGGACAACCAGGATATCACTTGTAGACTTTTTGATGTTGGCCATTCTGAGCAATGTGAAGCGATACCTTATTGTGGTTTTGATTTGCGTTTCTCTAATAATTAGCTACGATGAGCATCTTTCCATGTGCCTTCTGTCCATCTGTATGTCTTTGGAGAAATGTCTATTTAGGTCTTCTGCCCATTTTTTGATTGGGTTGTCTATAAATCTTTAAAAGTTTTGCTTTAGGTTTGGGATCATTGTGGAAATGTTTTTGGTATTCCAGGGTATGGTGTGTGATATGGATGAGAGAAGGGGTCTTACTTTTCCATGTGGATTGAAAACTTTATCCTCTCCCCATCAGTTTGCAGTGCCGTCTCCATTATCTTAAGTTCTCCTAAGAAGCATGGGTTTCTCTTGGCTCCCTCTTTTATGGCCCACTCGTCTATTTGCCTGTCCTTGTTCCAATAACACACTAATCACTGTAAGTTTATACTGAGTTTTAATAAATGAGAGGGCAACTATTCTTGCCTTGTTTTTCTTCAAATTTGTCTTACTGTTCTTGTGTTATTTCTTCTTTCAGTATTGGATAGAATTTTGCAGTGTGTTTTAAACTGAATTTGCTAGTCACTTGAAATATACCTTCTCATAAGGAGAAAAATATCTTTAACTTTGTTCCTTTGTTATGGTTGAGTTAGAGTGAGTTATGTAGAATCAGTGAGTTAATTATCACCAAAGCCGGCAGGGAAAATCAACAGCCTGTGACAAAAAAAAAAAAAGGTTATGACAATAAGTGACCCATTCTCTACAGCAAATATTATGACTTTCCTGTTACAAGCATGTTCCCAGTAGCAGAGTTACAAATCAACAGTCTCTCGAACAATTTAATATTACAGGAAAACATGATGACTTTTTGATGTCAAGTACAGAGTAAGTATACATTTAACTTTTTATAATCATAGGCCTGTAAGTTTTTATTAATCTTTCCTTTACCTACCTAACAAGATGTAAGGGCTCATTCAGGGCCTGGAAACAGACTTCCCAGTCCTCCTCGCCCTCCTTCTCTAAGTTCCTGACTAGCAATTGCTAGCTAGCTCTTCCTGGCAGCCTCTGAGTCAAATGAGCCTTGCTATCCAGTCAGTGAATTAGTATTTAGCAGTTTTCTTAATGCTAGCTTGCAGATTTCTCATAATCTATACTTTGGAACTTAATTTACTATTTAATTCATCTATTAAACTTGTTGGTGGAGAGAATCAATTTTTTTTTTGTTTCAATAGCTATTTTTAATTTCTCTAAGTTTTACCTGCTTTTCAATCCTTCCTGTTCTATTTTCATAGTGTCTTATTCTTTTATTTTCTATTCCTTTCTTTTAAAAATCTTTCTAATTTTAAGTATGCTTATTTCATAATATCTTTCAGACTATCCTTGAGGGGCTAATCCTGGTGCATCAGTGGGGATCATGTATTCAGGTATATTATGTATTTTTTTTTTTAATTTGTGGTTTACCACTTAACCTTTTATCTCCTGCCCTTATGTGCCATTAAATCCAGGCTCCTGGTGTTTAGTACCTACTGTTGGGTTCCCTGGGACCATCATATCTGTGTGCTTTCAACCATGGGCGTGGTCAGTTCATGTACGTCTCAGCCTGCATTTCAGGTCACTCTTTCTCAGAGACTGGGTTTCTTTTTCTGTCTTCCTTTATGTGTCATTTCTCTGGGTTTATAGTATATGGCATTCTACTTCAGGTCATTCTTCCATGTTGCCAGATATGGTAGTTAAATTTTTGAAAGAAAATTTTTTTTTACTTAATTTTTATACATACATTGTTGAAAAATCTAAAGTCAAAAAATTATGTTCTACTTGGAGAGATTATTACTATTAGCATTATATTAATTCTGTATCTTTGTAATCTTGTTTGTGCATATGTGTATATGTATGTGTGCAGGTGTATAAACACTAATATAGTTATTGTTAAATTAAAGAGGAATTATCCTCATTGTACTAGTTAATAACATGATTTTCGAAAATTAAATATAATGTCAAAATATTTACATGTTAACCACTATATTCCTACTAGGTGCTTTTTAAAGGCTACAAAGTATACCATCATGATGCTATAATGTAATTTATTCCACCAATTGTGTTGTTGAACACTTTTTAAATGTTTGTGGTTATAAACAATACTGATACAAATGACCTTAGAAGTGCATCTTTGTTTATTTATTTAGAATAAGTTGCTGAAAGCAGAAGAGCTGGGTAATACGAATATTTTTGTTATTTACTGACAAATTGATTTGTTTTCTTCTGGGACAATTATCAGTCAGACTCCCTTTCCTAGATTCTTGTTTACCAGATATTGAAGATTGAAATGACATGGACATATATTTATATGTATCTCTTCCTGGAGCTGTAGGCATAACACTAACATTTTCTCCCAAGGTTAGGGAGTGAGTTTCTGGCATGTCTTTCCTACCTAACTCCACCCTGGCAGAGTTAACAGGAGTTCCATGTGTCACACGTGCTCTGAAGCATCAGTACGTGCTCTGAAGGAGAAAGCGTTCTCTGTGATTACTTTTCAACCTGAAGAAAAGTGCATATGCCTCACATTTATCTGCTCTGCTTACCAGGACCAGCCCCATCCTGCCTCAATGAACTTAATGAGATTAACAGATGCTATTTCTTTTCTTAATATACTTTTTATTTGTGTTGGAGTATTCCCGATTAACAATACTGTGATGGTTTCGGGTGGACAGCTAAGGGTCTTAGCCATCAGAATGTATCCATTCTCCCCCAAACTCCCCTCCCATCCAGGCTGCCACATAACACTAAGCAGAGTTTCTTGTGCTGTACCCTAGGTCCTTGTTGATTGTCTGTTTTAAACATAACAGCGTGTACTGCTCCATCCCAAACTCCCAACCTGCCCCTTGTGTGCTTAGTCGCTCAGTCATGTCTGACTCTTTGCAACCCCATGAACTGTAGCCCACCAAGCTCCACTGTCCATGGGGATTTTCCAGGCCAGAATACTGGAGTGAGGAGCCTTTCCCTTCTCCAGGGATCTTCCCAACCCAGGGATCAAACCCAGGTCTCCCACATCGCAGGTGGATTCTATACTGCCTGAGCTACCAGGGAAGCCCAAGAACACTGGAGTGGATAGCCTGTTCCTTCTCCAGGGGGTCTTCCCGACAGATGCTGTTTCTTTAATCTGTGTTAGTGTGCTGTCAGGTAACAGCATCATTCTGAGGTTACTAGAACTGAAGCACAGAACAGTGATGAGAGATGGACAAAAGAATCTATGAGAGAATATTCTTCACATCTTCCAATCAACACGTCCATCTGTACCTCCTCTAAAGTCATTTATGTAACAGAATGCTATATCAGAAAACTCCAAGTTGGTTTATTACTCAAGTATTCTTTTGGTTAAATTGTAGATTATGTAAAATCTTGCCATTTATTCTTGTTTAAAAACATTGAAAGGAGGCGTGATACGACTCTAATAAATTATCATCAATTTTGTTAAGTTTCATAATGGCATCTTGTCATAGAAGAATATGTTGTTGTTTAGACACTAAGTTGTATCCAACTCTTTTGTGACCCCATGGGCTGCAGCCCACCAGGCTTCTCTGTCCATGGGATTTTCCGGGCAAGAGAATACTGGGGTGGGTTGCCATTTGATATTCCCAACCCAGAGATCAAACCCTCGGCTTCTGCGTTGACAGGCAGATTCTTTACCGCTGAGCCAACAGGGAAGCCCATAGAAGAATATACACATGGGAATTCACTGGTAGTCCAGTGGTTAGGGCTCTCTGCTTTCACTACCAAGGGCAGAAGTTCTATCCCTGGTTGGTGCACTAAGATCCTACATGCTGTGCAGCGTGGCCAAGAAACAATATGTGTATGTATTTTAGACGTGCATATCAAAGCAAGTGAAGTCTGGAATTTGCTCTAAAATTCCATGGAGTGGGAGGGAGGGAGGGGGAGAGGAATGGGTGGAGAGTTGAAGCAAGTGTGGCAGAACTTTATGGGGTCATTGTATTATTCTCACTTTGTGAACATTTGATAGTTTTCAAAATGTAGTAAAAAGGTAGCTTCTTAGGGCAAGAGAGGGGAGAAGAGAGACATGGAGAGAGATATTGAGAGGGATTGATTGATTATCCTGTTGAATCTCTGAGTTAAAGAGCCAAGGGAAACCTGTCTGAGAAAGGGAGAAATCTGGCTGAAGGGGGCTTTGTTGTGAATGAGCCCCCTGCTGCCATCTAAGAGCTAGAGATTCCCCAATGGTACAACGATAAAAGAATCATCCTGCCAATGCAGGAGGACTGAGTTTGATCCCCAGGTTAGGAAGATCCCCTGGAGAAGGAAATGGCAACCCACTCCAGTGTTCTTGCCTGGGAAATCGCGTGGACAGAGGAGCCTGGCAGGGCTACAGTCCAGGGGGTGGCAAAAGAGTTGGACACAACTCAGCGACTAAACCACAGCAAGCCATCTAAGGGCACAAAGAGAAGCAAGGCTGTGTCTTTCTAGATACATCCCTGTACTCCACACACACACGTGCTTCCCATTGCTCTAGGCCTATTCTGTAAGAATGCAGTTAACTTAGGATTTAATAGTGGGAGGAATATTAGAGACCATGTAACCTACCCTTTTTCTTGAGTAAATGAAGAAATCAAGTAAAATACATCTATTTCCCTGCATAAGCATCTTTTAAAATCTCATCTCATGTACGCTCACTGCAGTTTTGAAAGGTAAAAACTGGAGATGTTGCTCTGTTTTTACACACACAAGTGAGGCCTTGTGTGTGTGTTGGTGGGGGGTGGGACAAGTGTCTTAGCCACTTTAAAAAGTCTACACTGAAATGACCTCTTTCCTTGAATTTGGGCTTTTTCTTTTAATGAAGCTTTGTATATTGACTTTAACATTTTTACGTACATTAATTTATTTGGCTGCGCTGGGTCTTAGTTGCGGCACATGGGGTCTTTAGTAACTGCAGCGTGTGGAATCTCCTCTTGGTTGCGGCATGCGGGATCTGGCTCCCAGTCCAGGAACTGAACCAGGCCTCTGCATGACCAGTCTGGAGTCTCAAGCAGCGGACCACCAGGGAAGTCCTGAATCTAGGCCTTTTGGAATCTATCCCAGACTCCTTGTATTGTATTTCATAGAACACTAGGAATTAACAAGCCCTTCAAACAGAATTAAAAGTTATTAATATCACTGCTATGTGAGTAGGGAAACTGTTCTGACGCCATCTCGTCAGCCATCTCGAGGGCCTAAGTTTTGATTCTGATATCATAAATTCCCTTTAGCAGCTGTAAAATTGTGCACGTCCAAGTTCAAAAGTCAGTAGTGAAATGTTTAAAGTTCAGCAGTGACATTAAGGTCTGGATGAAAATATGAGATTTTATTTGTAAGACAAGCAGAATTACACAAATAATGTCACAATTCAAAATATATTTCTCCAAAGCTAAGATGCTCATCTGTGACATCTCTAGAGAATTACCTTTGCCTGCTTCCCTGACTCCCTGTAGGTTCTAAAGGTAATGTCAGCTTCCCAAGCACTTTTAGTGTTTTTCGGTTTTGTTTTTCCTAATGCTCCTTCCTCTGTGCATGCCTTCTCTTTTAAGACTGAGCTCGGATTCTACCTCCTCCAATGTGATGAAATCTTCCTTACTAGCCTGCATCACGAACTCTCGTGTTTCCTAGGGAAACTCTAACAAAGTAACACAGATGGAGAGGCTTAAATGACTGAAACATATCTCATACTTCTGAGAGCAGGATTAGCTCTTTCTGGGGCTGTGAGGAGGGCTGTGAGAGCCCTTCAGGCCCCTCCCCTAGTTTCTGATGCTTTGCTGGTAGTCTTTATTTCTTGGCCTGTGGTGGCATCACCCCCTAGTCTCCACCTTGGTCTTTACATGGTGCTCTCCCTGTGTGCATGTCTGTCTCTAAATATCCACTTTATTAAGGACACCAGACACGACTGAAGCGACTTAGCAGCAGCAGCAGCAGCAGCAGACACACTGGACTGGGCCACTCTACTCCAGTTCTACCCCATCTTAACAAATGACACCTGCAACAGCGTATTTCTAAATAAGGCTATATTCTAAGGTAAGAAGAGTGAGAACTTAAGTATGTGGATTTTTCTGGAGATCCCAATTCAACCCATAAAATTCCTTCTTTTGAATTTTCTCCCCACTTCATTTATATTTCGTTCATGGAGTCTATCACATTCTGTGTTGTTAACAGTCTTGACTCTCCTGCTAGACTGCAAGATCTTCCAAGTCTGGTTCATCTTCATATAACCAGAAGTGCCAAGCATAGAGGATGGGTTTGTCAGGGGCCTTAGATAGTTTTCATTATGGCTGCCTCTGGTCCCCAGGTTAGGCTGTACCTCCAAATGGCAATAGGCAGGATTTTATTAAAATAAAACTTCATTTTTTCAGGGTACACAGTCTATGTACCTGAAAGTAAGTTTTTGTACCATTGTTGAAGGCAGGACAAACTGATTGGGATTTGAAAAAGTCAGTTGGACAACCCAGGCTGTAATAGCCAGTTTATGGTGTCAGCCAGGAGAGGGAGAGAGAGACAAAGTAGCAAGTATGACTTTCAAAAAAAGCTAGGGAAGACTCTGAGTTAGTGGCTGAATGGGTGGATGCCTCAGGAGTAGTGGATACAAGCATTAGGATTATAAGAGCATTCTGAAACCTAGTGCTAATGTTCTGGGGACAGAGATTCTGCAGGACTTGAAGGGGAGGAGTGAGTGTGAAGACAAAAACCAATTACCGGTAACCAGGATACATAACCTGGCTACCGGTAACCACGACAAAGCAGCAAAATATCTGTGCCAGGGTCTATGCCAGCCCCAGGATCTGGACAACACAAGCACAAATGTCAGAACCAAGAGACGAGTTTGATGATGAGCTAGTCCATTGTCTTTTTCCAGAAAGCTTGCATCATTGTGAAGGAAGTCCCTCCAATCTGGGGAGGAAGGGATGGCTAGAGCAAGGAAAGATGGCATGCTCCCCAGCCCAGCCTCAACAGCAGACTCACAAAAAGCCAGGCTTCGTTTGCTGTTCGTTCAAAGTACTGAACTAGACAACTAGGGAAAAAAGTCACGGTCCCTTCACTCAAGAGGTTTACAGATGTACGGGGAATAAAACATAGCCAAGACAAAGTAAACAATCATCTGGTGCCCTACATTTGGGCAAGTTCCATAGTGAGTTGGAAAGGAGGTCCCTCTGTTGATGGAGATGCTGTCTCCATGTGTGGCCCTTGGATGGTGGCATCAGTGTCACCAGGAGCTTGTTAGAAAGGCAGATTCCCAGGCTGCACTCCAGACTTATGAAGTCAGGGTCACTGGAGGTGGGGCCAAGGAATCTGCATTTAACCAGCTTGGAAGGTAGGGAATTTCTTGTGCACATTGAAGTTTGGGAGGTACTGCACTTAGGAGCAGCCGAGAGGATGGGAAGCAGGAGGCAGGAAAGGAAATGGGGAGATGTGGACATGGAGTGAGTGATGTAGGAGAGGCTTTGGAGACTGATTGTGAGTTTACAACTTTCCAAGCCTTTAGTTAGGAGCTTGGAATCTGCAGGATGGAGAACAGGGCGAGTAGGAGAGCATCACACTCCCCTGGATGCCAGAACTTGATGCCATCATTTAGATTAGCCTTTCCCCCAAACCAGAGATCCTCCATGGATAAAAGGAGTGGATGCCTTTGAGAAACGCTGGATTCTGTTCACACCTGGAGATTTATAGTGCACATGAGCACGATAAAGACATAAAAATTCTTTNACTCCCCTGGATGCCAGAACTTGATGCCATCATTTAGATTAGCCTTTCCCCCAAACCAGAGATCCTCCATGGATAAAAGGAGTGGATGCCTTTGAGAAACGCTGGATTCTGTTCACACCTGGAGATTTATAGTGCACATGAGCACGATAAAGACATAAAAATTCTTTTTAAAAAAATAGTGATCTATTTAATAAGTTTTGATCCTTTGCTCACTCAGCATGTGATGTGCAGACCAGCAGCATCAGTACCACCTGGGAGCTTGCTGGGAAATGCAGAGGGACTTCCCCGGTGATCCAGTGGCTAAACCTGCACACTCCCAATGTCAGGGGGCCCAGGTTTGACCCCTGGACAGGGCACTATTAATAGATCCCACATGCCACAACTAGGAGTTCGAAGGCTGCAACTGAGACAGGGTGCTGTCAAATATTTTTTAAAAAAAGAAAATGCAGAATCTTCATCTGTACTCCAGAGTCAGAAGCTTCATTCAACAACATCCCAAGGTGACGGATATGCTCATTAAAGTTTGAGAAGTGCTGGTTTAACCCATCATTCTTGTGGAATTCACTTTGGGAATGCTGCTTTAGGCAATGAGAAGCCGGTGAGTTTGAACAGGAAAGCAGCAGGATGAGAGCAGCCTTGTCCTACACAAAGCCCCTGAAGGAGTCTTTCCCTTTCTCCTCCTGGTGCTCCCTCCCCTTGAGCGCTTCCGGTCATTCTCCTCCACTGCAGGAGACCTTGTTCAGGCATGAAGCCCCACAGAGACTTTTCTGGGCAGTGCCACACTGGCGACCTGTAAACCAGTGATCCATGAGCTCTTTGCTCTCATGAAACTCAAATACCTTTCATTGACCTGGAAACCCAGCCATTGTTCTTACTGATGATCAGGTTCTAGTGCTTCATCCAAACTTTCAAGGCATCATTGCATCCCCATCATTTAACAGTCCCTCTGTGCAATTTTTAGATAAGATCTACCAGGATAGTCTTCTTTTCAAGCATGGTCATTTCATTGCACTTTCTTTTAAAAAATAACTTGAAAAATTATTGTGTTAAAATGTCATTCTGAATTATTCGCTAGTTGTGTGCGCTAGTCGTTTCTGAAAGCAAGAATCTTGCTAGTCAAGTTTTGAATCCCCCAACTAGAACGTAGGGGGTTACTGAGTAACAACAAATGGTGGGAAAGCACAGGGTTTCCTGGAGCCATATGAAGTAGTGGCATTCAAAGGAACCCCGCTTGTTCATTACATTCCAAAGGCATGAGCAAAGCAAAACCTTGTCCTAAAGGGGGTTAGCTGAGACGGTGATGGTTGAAAGGCTGAGAGATCCTGCGAGGACAGAGATTGTATGGGCACACCGTGGTGTGTGTAGGAGAGACTTGTGGGGTGAAGGAGGGGCTGAATACACTCAGGGCTGGGGACACTGCAGGTGGAGACTTGCACGGAAAGAGCATGGGCCAGGGCAAGAGACCGAGGACACAGGAGGCTGTTGCAGGCACGCTGGCAAAGCCGCGCAGAGTCAACCTGAAGTCCGGAAGTGTAAGACCTCGTTGTGTCCCCTCCGACATCTGCCAGCAACGCCTGTCTTTGTGTTAACAGGAGGCCGGAAGGGGGAGCAAGTTAAAGAATGGGGACCTGTTTCCTCTCTTTGTGCCCCAGTTCCCCCTCCTTTGCATACACCCTCCATCCTGAATAAGCTCTGATTCTCAGGACTAAAATGCACAGCGAGTATCCTGCGGAGACACAGATACCACCCAGGAGAGCAGAGCCAAAGGATCCCCAGAGTGGAGAGGTGAGAACACCCAGGTAACGCTGGGGGGGGGG
>SJYA01007882.1:0-18496 GCA_006410615.1 Neotragus moschatus | reverse complement strand
TCAAACTCCAATGTAGTGATGAAAAGTTGCTTAGAAAGGTTGTGTGTAGCTGTTTATATTGTGACCTGACGATGGGAGGAGGACAGAGGGACAGCAAAAGACCAGCTTGATGTGTGCGCAAAATACGAGCCACAGTTCACGAGACTTATTAACAGTCATCAAGGTGACAGCCCTGAATTCTCAATCACCGATTATTTGCAAGCAGAGAAAAATGCATAAGCAGTTCAAAGGTCCCAATACACGCGATTCATCTTTTCTTATTTCTAAGAATCATTGTTTAGTCACTCAGTCGTGTCGGACTCTTTGCGACCACATGGACGGCAGCACACCAGGCTTCCCTGTCCTTCACCATCTCCCAAAGTCTGCTCAAACTCATGTCCATTGAGTCGGTGATGCCTTCCAACCATCTCGTCCTCTGCTGCCCCCTTCTCCTCCTGCCACTGATCCTTCCCAGCATCAGAGTCTTTTCCAACGAGCTGGCTCTTCACATCAGGTGGCCAAAGTATTGGAGCTTCAGTTTTGGCATCAGTCTTTTCAATGAATATTCAGGGTTTCTAAGAATAGAGGCTGATAAAATTTATGCTCATACATAGCGCTTGGCAACTAAGTAATGGAGACTGTACACTCTGAACCTAAAAAACATGGAGCAGGGCAGTACTGCAACGTGACTGCCATTTGGCTAAGAGCAAACACAATCTTTCATACATACATTCTCATACATATTTACATGAGAATGTACACATTTCTTACATAGAGATAACAAACACGGATGGAGTCCCAGCAAGCTGCTACACAGATTATCTGCCGCGGTTGGGAAGCAGGCTGGAAGTGAGTCTTTTAACTTCTATTCTTTCTTATTTTCAATTATGCACTCTCTGTATTAAGAAATAAGAAAACGGGGACTTCCCTAGCGTTCCCACTGTCGCTGCTGAGGGCCTGGGTTTGATCCCTGGCGGGGGAACTAAGATCCCACAAGCTCACGGCACCGCCACAGACAAATAAGTAAGTAAAGCAAAAGAAGGAAAGCCACAGTCCGACTCGCACGCACACACCACAGGCCGACCCTCACTTCTCTTCTTCCTTTAAACAACACTGAACCGCAAGGCACAAGCAGGGCAGGGGCTGCCCGCGGCCGCCACTCGCCCAGACCCCCCTCCCGCCCCTGCACCTCAGTCCTGCCACGCCCCTGCCCCTGCCCTCCTGGGGACACTGCACGGGGCCCCAGCCTCGGCCTCATTGGTTGGGCTCCACGCTCGCCCGCCGCCCTCCAGGGAGCAGCTGACCCCGTCTTCCCGCTCTCTTCCCCCTTGCCCTGGTCGCTTGCTCTCCGCTCAGAACCGCTGTGCTCCTGGGGCTCCGTCCAAGGGCCCCTGTTCTCCCCACACACACGGTGCCCATCTGACCTGTGTCAGGCTGGGCAACCGTCCACCGGTCCCCTGCGCATCTCCATGCGCCTGTCTTAAGAATCTTCCTCATCTCCCTCCTGGCCGCTCAGAGCAGCCACATGGCCTCCCCGCCCCATCCCCCAGGGGGCCAGCTGCCGGGACTGCTGAGGGTGCTGACTAGACCGCCCGACGCTCCCAGACCGCGTGCTGCCGCCTCCTCGGCCTGGGCCACCGTGCCCTGCTCCCAAGAAGCCCTGACCCATCAGAAGGCACTGCCCAGCACCCCTTCCCTCCAACCTCCAGCAGCCACTGACTCCAGGACCCGCCTGCTCTGGGCACCTCACACAGACCAACGCGTGCGTGTTCCTTCGGGATCTGGTTTCCCCACTCGGTGCGAGGGCCCACGCACGGTGCCGGGTGGGCCGCTGCTTCACTCGCTCTCATGGCTGGATAACGATTCATCCCACGGACGCAGCACACTCTGTTCCCCCACTCAACTGTTAATGGGCATCTGGGCTGCTCATGCTTTCTAACTATGGCATTGGTACAAAAGAAACTGCGGTTTTGGATCGTGAATGTTAAATCACTACACCTAGGCTCAAACACATCTTTATTAATCAAAATAGGAACCGTTACAATCAACATTTTTGCCAATGAGAAGTAAGTTTGTTTACTCCTGTAGGGTAAAAATCCATGCTTTGGGATTCAATGAACTCTTGGAAAGCATTTTCTGCCTCCTGCTGGTTGTGGAGGCGTTTTGCCTGCAAAATGTTGTTGAACCGCCTGAAGAAGTGGCAGCTGGCAGGCGACAGGTCAGGTGAATACGGTGGATGAAGCAACACTCTGCAGCCCTATCTGCTCAGCCTCTGCAGCGCTGGCTCTGCGACGTGCAGCCGGGCCCTGTGGTGGAGAAGAACGGGCCCTTTCTGTTGGCGAACGCCAGCTGCAGGGCTGCAGCTTTAGGGGCACACTGCTGAGCATATTGCTCAGAGGAGAAGGGCTCACCAGGATTCAGAAAGCGGCAGGGGTCAGAGGGGCAGCAGACCACCACTCGGTGACCATGATCTTTTTCGGAACAAGTTTGGCTTTGGGAAGTGCTTCCGAGCTCGTTATCAGTCCAGCCGCTGAGCTGGTCTTTGCCAGCTGTATAAAATCCACTTTTCATCGTACGTCACAATCCGATCGAGAAATGGTGGTTGTTGTGAAGGATAAGAAAAGATAACACTTCAAAATAAATTTTTTTTTAATTTTTGCCAGCTCATGAGGCACCCACTTATCAAGGCTTTCCACCTCTCCAATTCACTTCAGACGCCAAACCGCCGTAGAATGGTCGACATCGACCTCAATGACAACTTCTCGTGCAGTTATAAGAGGATTAGATTTGATGATGCTCTCAACCGGTCGCTGTCAAATTCTGATGGCCGGCCACTCGGCTCATCTTCAAGGCTCTCGTCTCATTCAGACTTCTTGACCGCTAATGGCAGCAGCGACGGCGGGGGCTTAGGACGGAGCGCACACACACTTGGAGCAGTGGTAAAGGCACGCGTGAGAAAAGCCTCCCTTCCAGCGCCGTCTGCTCCACACGACAGGTAACTAAAGCTAGCGTTCCTCGTGGAGGCATGCATACGTGGACGCCAACAGACACATACGTCTCCCCTCCCTTGTCTATAGCTAAGGACGTAACCTGAGGATGCTTCCCCATCAGTCCATAAAGTTCTTTCCTTTTCACAGCTGCCATGGCTGTATACAGCAATGAATTCAAAGTCGGAACTTGGCCTTTGTGCACTTGCTGATGGACATGTATGGTTCTGCCTCCGATCTTCTGCTGTTACAAATAAACATGACACCAAATGACCTCGCACATATACCATTCTCCATGTGTGCCAAGTTCATCTGTAGGATAATCTGAGAAGTTCGGAGTCAAAGGCCATTTATCATTTTAATGGACACTGATACATGATTCCTCCTGGGCAGGCACTGTGTGGAAACATCTCTTGCTCTGAGGTCCCGTCCTCCCGGGTGCTGTTAGACCTTGGTGTCAACGCTTCTTTTTTGGGTCCATCCTGCTCCTCGCTCCCTGTCACACACAAGTCCGCAAAGGCTCCTCCTGTGTCAGACGCTGGCTGCAAGCCTGGCCCTGGGTGTGAGCGCTCCCGCACCCCCCCGACCCTCTCCCGGCAGGGGATTAGCTGGCGTGTCTCTCACAGAGAAGGCCCAGCTTGTTGATGAGGTTATCAGACGTCCCCATTTTCTCACTTGACAATGTGTAAGGTGAGTGCCACTTCACCCTCGTTTCGGTCACTGTTATTTTTCTTTGATCAAACACAAGTGAGCTTGGTCTGTTTTTACTTATCCTAATATATCTGGACATTCCTTTACTGGCCTACAGAATGGCTTCTGACCATCTTCTCTTAACTGAAATGCTCACTGGCAGGAGTATGCACATCTGACTTACATAGTCTTCCAGTGCAGTCACGCCCAAACACTAGGTAGCAAAATATTTTACTGCAAACAAATGCTAAAAATTCAGTTTATGTTACAATTAGGGTATGTACTGATTTCTTAAACTCACGTGTTTAGGTAGATTTTTAAACAGATGTAATTTTACGAGAAGACAAATTATAATTTAAAATTTATTGGGGGTGAGGATATATGTTTATTTGTAGATGGTCCACTTTGCTGTTCAGAAGAAACTAACAAAACATTGTAAAGCAATTACGTGCCAGTAAAGAAACAATGAGTGAAAACAGCATTATAAAAAGGAGCTGCTGGATGGCTCCAAGGCACACAAGAAGACCTGCTGGCTCAGAGGGCCATGTTAGCTAACAGGCAAGTTTCTAACGTCATAAATTACGCAAACAACATAAATCCTAGCTCTGCCACCTTCGTCATCTTTCTGGCCATTCCGTAACTTGCAGGGTTTTGATGTCTTGATGAGAAAAAAGTAAAGGTCACAAACGACCATCATCACGCCCCCGATGATGGACTGTTCTGCACAGGTTCAGCTGGCGTGGCCCCTTTACAGTCCTGGGGAGATGAGGATGGCCTCACTGCTTTCTAAGCCTGAAAGTTCATTTGCAAAAGAAAAAAGGCATTAATTTTGCTCAAATGTCACCACCATTTCTCCATTTAGAATCTTTGCCTTTTCTAATCTCCCCACGGCAATAAAGGACAGGTTAAAATATTATGCTATTATAAAGCAGTAAAAATAACCATACCTTTGACTATTTGGTTGGCTATCCAAACTACTTAATTATACATTACATATATAGCATACATGCCCAAATAAATATAAGGTAATTTCAAGTACAAAGCAACTCCCCTAGCTTCCCATTAAGACAACTGCCAGCCGGCTGGCCACTTTAACAAACACTTTCAGGAAGGCAGACTGAACAGTCAACTCTGACTCAGGCTCGGTCCCACGTATTTATGAAAAGAGATAAAATGACTTATTCTAGTTGCATGTGAAGTTTGTGTGTCTCAATTCAGTTCAGTTGCTCAGTCGTGTCCAACTCTTTGCGACCCCATGAACCGCGGCACGCCATGCCTCCCTGTCCGTCACCAACTCCCGGGGTCCACCCGAACCCATGTCCGTTGAGCCGGTGATGCCGTCCAACCACCTCATCTTCTGTCACCCCCTCCTCCTCCTGCCCTCAATCTTTCCCAGCATCAGGGTCTTCTCCAGTCAGTCAGTCAGTGCTTGACATCAGGTGGCCAAAATACTGGAGCTTCAGCTTCAGCATCAGTCCCTCCGATGAACGCCCGGGACTGGCCTCCTTTTCGTGTCCAGCATGCTTGTATTCCACCTGCGGTCACATCACGCAGACTGAAAACACCTCCGAGAGATTCTGTGTCTACCCTTTGCTGTGGCCACAGCAGTTCTCCTCCTGGGGAGCCATTTGGGAAACATGTGACACTGCCCACCACGTGGGCTCCCCCACGCGCCTCATGTGAAGACAACAACGGCGGGCGCTGTGCGGGCTCCAGCTGCGGGACACCAGGCGCCCACTGCTCCCTCACCCCACGGCCACGCTCCAGAGCCACTGGTGGTCCTGCCACAGCCTCCTGGCAATGGCGCCACCGCGAAACGCGGGCAGATAACCGTGCAGAAGGGATGGGAAGGACAGCGTCCGAGCGCCCTGAACTTGGAAAGGAAGCCGACGCCACCTTGAGGGAAGGACCGGGCTTGGGAGCAGCCCCGCCTGGTGGCCAGGCGCCGTCAAGCCACCCTCCCCGGCACCACTCCCAGACTGCCCAGGAGGTCACAGCTTAGCAAGTCTCCACAAAGCTTTGTGGTGTGCTCCAGGTTTTTCTGATTTAGTCACAATTTTAGAATACTTCAGGCTTGTCATTAGCTGCCACAGAGCCTCAATTTTGCACCCCCCCACCCCCAGTAAAAAAAAAAAAAAAGCCACAATCCTTTTACATGGGTTGAAGCGAGAGAAGTGGGCAACAGAGGATGGGATGGCCTCACCGACTCAATGGACAGGAGTTTCAGCAAACTCCAGCAGACAGGAAGGACAGGGAAGCCTGGCGCGCTACAGTCCATGAGTCACAGAGTCGGACACAACTTAGTGAGCGAACAGCAACAAAGCAGTCCGGGAAATGACTTTATGGCGCTATTAAATGAGAAAATCTGAGACATGTAGGAGCCTTCGGCCCCTGCCTTCCAGGGCCCTCACGGTACCGGCAAACAACTGCACAGAGAGGCTTCTAAGATAGGACCTGCTCCGTTGCCCTGCGAGACGGCAATGCCGGCAGCAGGAGAGATTTCCACCACGGTCCCAGCAGGCGCTGCTGGAGAGCAGCCCTCTGACACGCAGCAGGGCCGGCAAGCACCGCACCTGACCGTGCTCTAGAGTGGCAACGGGGATCGGGCCAGCACGGAGCAGACACGAAGACTGCGACTGGCCGCCCAGGCCTCAGCGCGCAGGAGACCGCGGACAGCTGAGCGGGCCACTGCCCGGACACACCAGACAGAAGGCAGGGATCTCCAGTGCATCAAAGGGCGTGGGATAAGACCATCACCAAAAGGGCTTTAGTAGGGAGTTCCTACTGGGGTTCTAGTACACTCCGTCAGTAAAATACAAGTTTATAATGAGCAGCTTCAGAGGACGCATGGCTACATTTATAGCATTTCCTGAAATTCTGCTGATGAGTCAAAGAAACACAAACGCTCCAGTGTTTAAGGCCATACAGCCAAGGCTGAAAGTAATAAGTACAACTGAACTTGAAAAAGGCTTTTGATTCTCTGTCATGCAGTTTTCTTAACAAGAATGACATTGGCTACTGGAAAACCACGGAGCTGATTGGTGGAAATGATACAGATAAAGGCTTTATTGTCCATACGGCGTCTTGCTGTCCGCGGGGCCGCCTCTCAGCCTGTCGCGACCCTGTCCGACCATCGGGAGTCTCCCTGAGACTGGCAGACGACTGGCTCTGTCCTGGCCACCCTTTCCTGGGAGCCACACCCGCCAGGCCTTGGTCAGCGGGTCTCCCCCTACCCTGCCCCATGTCACAGCCACACACTCTCCTGCAGCCTGAACCGGGGCCTCGGGCCGGGCTGGACCACTCACCTCCTGCTCCAGGCTCTCCCAGGCCGCCTGCAACACTTCACTGCAGGGACCCTCGTCTACCCTGGGGAAGACGATTCCCAGCACTGTTGAAAACTCAGCCCGGTGAAGAGCCGGGCACCACGCAGGTGTACAGATGGCAGCTCTACAGGGAGTCAGGAACACAGCACCTCCCATAGCAAGGCTCGCTCCTTTGTAACCTTCCTCGTCTCCTGTGGGTCTGTGTACCCCTGTCCTGCAAACCTGTCTGACAGGAGTCCCCTGTTACAAGTTTTACCCTTTAATTTAATGAGAGGATAGCTCAGAATGAGTCAAAGGCCCAGGGACACAATCCTGACTGAAGTCACAATTAGGTAACGACAAAACCATAGGGGGACAGCGTTCTCCCCGGCTCTCGTAGGCCTAGCAGATCAAAACGCAGCCTGGAGTGAGGCGCCCTGTGCAAATGGCTTCCCGAACGACAGCAGCTTCTGAGGCACTATACTAAGCACACACGAGGTTAAATATTAACGGCAGCAACTTTATTTTCAATTAATGCTTTATGGTTTTCCAAGCATTTTCATATATTTTATCACATTTTATTCTGAGCCACCCAGTAAGGCACTCATAGTGACCTCCTTTTAAAGTCAGAACACATAGGCCCAGGCAGGTTAGTGAAGTGCAAAGGTCACTGGGTTAATAAGTGGCTTGGAACCGAGAACTGAGTACAGACGTTATGTTATCTGCAGGAGAAGATAACCCGCTAAGCACCAGAACCAAGCCCACGTGCAGACCGAGATGCCCCCACCTGTGCTGGGGGGCGCGGCGGGGGGCGAGGCAAGGGGTCTGCAGGCAGACGTCAAACCTGCGGTGCGCGCCGCCAACTCCGCGCAGTTATCACAGTGGATGCTCCATTCTACTTCTCACTAAAGCTGCCTGTAACACTGGGAAACAGGATCTCTAATTTATGTGACAAGACGGTCTTAGAAGTGAGACACCTTGGCTGAGAGCGGTATGTTATTGAGCTGGGGATGTGAAAAGCAGCAGGAGGTGGAAAGAAGGAAGGGCTGGGTGGAAAAGCAGAGAACCACTCAGCAGCCAGTGAAGAGGAGCAGCCTGCCACAGCCCGCCAGGAGCGCCACCACCGCCCCCAAGGAACGTGGAAGCCCAGCCGCACACCCTCAGGAGGTGACCTTGCGACTGCTCCTCCTTCCTCATGCGCGGCCTTGACACACACCCGATCCTACTGCTTCACCTGCTTTCTTCTTAAAGTTGAAGGCATTTGAACAACTGGAGAAAAGATAAAAAGAATAAAGAGTAAAGCCAGCCCCAGGCAGCAGACTCCGGGCATCTTCTCCTCGAGTCGGGGCAGCCCCTGAGGCCCAGCAGAAATCAGAGGTGTGAGGAGACCAGCCAGGGCTGGCCTCAGCCATGAGACAAAGGCGGGGCTTTGCAGAGGGCGGGAAAGGCATGGGGGGGGGGAGCGTGAGCGGCCACGTGTGTGGGCAGGGAGCAAGCGGAGCAGACTGGCTCGGCCAGGAGGACAGGCATTCATGGAGGGAAGCGCAGAGCGAGCAAGGGAAGCCGAGACGCGGGCGGGAGCACCAACAAGCAGCTGAGCCTCGGCCTCTGCTGCCAGGAAGGGGCACTGGGTGTGCACAGCCGAGGCTCGGGCTCACCTGGGAGCCGGGCGGGCCGGCAAGGAAGGGCAGGAGGCGCCCTGTGAGGCTCAGCACCCAGGCCCACGCCCGGAAGCCAGAAAACGGAAAAGAGCAGCAGTGTTAGGAAAGAGAAACCGAGACTGTGTCACGTGGTCCTGGAGGGGAGAGGGGGCGGAACGCGGAGGTGGGCAGCGCGGGAGGCCGGGTGGCCGGGCGGCGCGGGAGGACGGCAGCGGGGAGGCCGGGAGGCCGGGTGGTAGGGCGGCGCGGGAGGACGGCAGCGGGGAGGCCGGGTGGCCGGCAGCGGCCAGCACAGCTCTGCACACAGGCTGAGTCCACACACTGGCCAAGCCCAGGGCCTCAGTGCTCGAGATGCGTCCCAAACACAGGGCTGAAGACAGCCGCGGCAGTCCCCTTTAGCGGGGCACGCCAGCCGCAGAGCTGGACCACCTGCCCCTGACGACAGACGGGGCGGGAGGCCAGGATGCTCGTGTGTTCGCCAGACACGAGAGGAAGACTTCTGTCCTAATGAAATTAATCATCCCACTGCCTAGGGGCAGCCACGGCTTCCTTTCCCTCAATCCTCTCCACAGAGGCTTCCCCAATGTGCAGAAAGGGAAGCTAACACCTGCCACTGGGCGCAGGAAATACACAGAGATGGGAAGACAGCTCCCTCTGAATTACTGACAATATTTAAAGGGACCATAAATGCGATTACCTGCGTCAGTGTGTCCTGATTGCCATACAGCTTCCAGCGAGATGACCTTAAGGTGAAGTTACTGAAGCAACGCCGGCAGGCTTTCAAAGCACACGAAAACACACATTCCATGTCAACACCAAGGAATTTCACTTCTTTCTTGAGGGAAACGAAACCATTTGAGCAGCAAGATGAGGTGTCACCAGCCTGAAGTCGCTTACTGAACAGGTACACCAGAAAGTGTCTCACTTCCTGGCCATGCCTGGCCCTTTTAATATTCACTAATAGTGAAAACACCTTGGTGAAACAAACAGGCAAGTACTGGATGTCCGAGGGTTTGTACAAAGCACACAAACCCTATCAGCAGGAACGCGCTTTCACGCAACCTCTTAATTCATTGTTAAACTTTTTGGGGACCAAGAATTTCTACGGTTTGCACAAGAAAACAACCTTGGAATGTACACTCTTTCCAACTTAAACCCTTTGTTCTAACCACCCACCACTTTCCCCCCGCATGGGCCTTTGGACTGCTCAGGTAACCAGCAGGCACCCTGCTACACACACCATAAAGGCAGCAGCTCGAGACTGCGAACTGTCTCCTGGAAATGGAGCAAAGGCCATGAGAACAGGAAGCAGAAATGGAGAGCGCGATGGAGACAGAGGGCTGGCAGGAGGAGGCAAAGCCCAAGCCCTGACTCCAGTCTCTGCTCGCTGCACTCTCCTCTCTGGCAGGCGGTCAGGGCAGAGGGGAGCTGGACACGGCCCCTGTCCCCGAGACCTCCCACCAGGAGGAGGCCTCGCCATCTGCTGCCGAAGCAACTGTCTCCTTCCACTGTCCGTACTCGTGGTCAGGTAGCTGCCGCCTGCCGTCTGTTTTGGTCACCCAGCCTTGGAGCCCCCATCCTCTGGCTGGGAGGTGCTCTGCCCTTGAGGAACAGCATGTGACCCACAGGAGGAGCCAGAAGCCTCAGCTGCCTGCTGTCCCAGCCTATCCCGCACCTGGGGTCAGCGCAGAACAGCCTCAGACCCACCCATCACAGGCCTGGAGCCCAGACTCCGGCCGGGAAGCTGCAAGCAACGTCCAGAGGCGGGCGGCCATCTGCAGCCCCAGGCAGCGATGCGGGCAGTGTGGGTGCGGTCTCCAGATAAGCAGCCTCCCCAGAGCCTCGCGGCAGCACGGGACCCACAGCCTCCAGGCCCGGCCCTCCCCGCTTTCCCAGGACACTGGGAAGGCCGCAGGGTCTACACAGCGACTTACTTCCTGGGTGGATCACGCAGGCAGTCTGTCATTGAGCCACCAGACGGAGCAGGCTCATTTTACTCACCACAGAGTTCACCCACGTTTCTCAGCAAGAAGTGTGAAGGCACGTTAAACTCGCCGCTGCCTCCCCGACATCGCCCCTCGAGGACGTGCGGGGGCAGGGGCAGCTGCTGCACACGCCGCACATCCTTCCCCGGCTTGCACTCTTTGCTCGCTTCCCTCTCTTCCCTGCTGGTCACAGCTGACCCCTCACCGGGGCCACACGTCCTGGCACTCCTCTGCAGCAGCCTGCTGGAGGCCAGGTGGCGCTGCCCGCCCCGGGCACCCAGCTCTGGGGAGGCTCTGCAGAGGCTCAGGGCAGCCATGGAGCCCGCAGGGAGGGCCCAGCCCTGTCCCAGCTCTACATGAGGCATGACCTCGGAGCCGCACGGACACAACAGCGGCTCCTTCCATGCAGGCGAAAACAAACGCGGTTCAGACAGTCCTCGCAGGCTCCCTGGCATCACTGGGTTCCTGGCCCTTCTCACAAAACCTCCATCGACACCCACAGCAGGAACCACACCCCACGCGAGCGCGGCGGGACGCTCCCCGCGGGCGGCTGAAGGGCCTGGCCCCGGGAGAGGGACGTCCGTGCCCAGCATCCCCCCTCACTCCTTCGGCCCGGCTGCGGCCAGCCGTCCACCCTGCCCTCCGCCACAGCAAAAGGCGGCCGGAGAACACAGACAGTCACAGAGCGAGAGGGACATGGAAACCGCCCAGGCCCAGGGCTTCCCCCTGCACCCCATCTCGACCCCCGAGGGCGGCGGCCGTGGCGCAAGAGGCCCCTTGAAGACCCTCCAGAGACAGGCTTTTGTCCAGAAAACTCTGCGCTCGAGGTGAGATCCCCCTTACTCTACCAAGAAGCGCCCAGAGGTTCCAGGAGGTGACCTTGGGACGGAAGCAGAGGGGAAGGCACGGGAGGGCTGTGCTGCGGCCGCAGTCACGTCACAGGTGAGACAGAGGACCGAGCCACCCGCCCCGACCCGCGCGCTGCTCCAGAGCCGCAGCACCCGCCTCGCTTACCGCTGCAGCGGCCAGGCTCGCAGGGAAGCGCAGGAACCTCACCAGGCGCCCAGAGCCATCTGAGCGACACGTGAGCTCCAAGGCTGCGGGCGCGAGCTGCAGGAAAGCATGTCTGTGCAAAGTGATGAGGGAAGCGGAGAAACTAAACAGAAACAGAAACGTCTGGACCAAAACGTCTGCTTCATCAAGGCAAAGCGCCGCAGGAAGAGTCAGACAGAACTAGACGAGACATCTGAGAAGAGCTGACCTCAAAGATTCAGGGCAGAGAAACCAACTGCCAGCGTCAGGAAATCACGACTGCACCATGGCCCTGCCAGGCGCTGTGCTGAGCTCCGGGGCAGAGCAGCAGGGCGGTGGGCTCCGTGGGGACCACTGGAGAGCCCCGATTCCGGGTGGCGCCCAGCCGCCCACAGGCAGGGCGTGTGTGGAGGGGCTGGGGCTGACCCCACAGGGACGCAGAGACCCTCCACGGAAGAAGCAAACCCTGGCCCTGACCAGACCAGCCCCGCAGGCCCACCCCCACCTCCTCCCGTGGGAGGAGCTCTGCAGTCAGGATGCCTGGGGGCCAGCACTGACCACCAGCATGGCTGCCAGCTCCCGGTGCCTCGGTCCCTCAACTATAGTGGGGCACATAACATCTCCCTGCTTCCTGTTAGTAGCACTGTTAACAGAATGGTTCTGAAATAAACGGTACTGAACGGTACTGTTCGAAGCAAATTCTGTGGTATCATCATGAGACTTCGCTGAGATAATCTAGATAGAGACACTTAGAGGCTACTGTATATCACTTATAGGTGGAATTAAGTGAAAAAAAAAAAAAGACACGCGAATTCCCTGGTGGGCCACTGGGTCAGACTCCACGCTTCCACTGCAGAGGGCACGAGCTCCATCTAGGTCCAGGAAACTAAGCCCCCATGCCCTGCTTAGCACAGCCAAAAACAACAACAAAAAAAGACATAAATGAATTTCTATACAGAACAGAAACAGACCCACAAAGAAAACAATCTCGTGGATGCCAAGGGGAGGATGGGGGAGGGGCAGATGAGGCGTCTGCGACCGGCTTGCACACGCCAGCACGCGTGAAACAGGTAATGAGCAGGGGCCTCCCGTGGAGCTCAGGGAGTGCCAGCCAGTGCTCGTTAGAAGCCGACGTGGGCAGAGAATCTGAAAAAGAAAATGGACGTGTACGTGTGCAGCCCAGCCATTCTGCTGTGCGCCTGAGATTAACAGAACATTGTAAACCCACTGTACTTCAATTCTTAAAGGGTCAGAGGCAATGACTCTTGGCTATTTTTCACCTAATCTCCCTCAACATGCATCCACACAGCCCTGACACAACGCCGAACCCACAGCAGACATTCAGTTCAGTCCAGTTCAGTCACTCATTCTTGTCCGACTCTTTTCGACCTCATGAATCGCAGCACGCCAGGCCTCCCTGTCCATCACCATCTCCCGGAGTTCACTCAAACTCACGTCCATTGAGTCAGCGATGCCATCCAGCCATCTCATCCTCTGTCGTCCCCTTCTCCTCCTGCCTCCAATCCCTCCCAGCATCAGAGTCTTTTCCAATGAGTCAACTATTTGCATGAGGTGGCCAAAGTACTAGAGCTTCAGCTTCACCATCATTCCTTCCAAAGAAATCCCAGGGCCGATCTCCTTGCAGTCCAAGGGACTCTCAAGAGTCTTCTCCAACACTACAGATCAGAAGCATCAATTCTTCGGCACTCAGCCTTCTTTACAGTCCAACTCTCACATCCATACGTGACTACTGGAAAAACCACAGCCTTGACTAGAAGGACCTTAGTCGGCAAAGTAATATCTCTGCTTTTGAATATGCTATCTAGGTTGGTCATAACTTTTCTTCCAAGGAGTAAGCGTCTTTTGATTTCATGGCTGCAGTCACCATCTGCAGTGATTTTGGAGCCCAGAAAAATAAAGTCTGACACTGTTTCCACTGTTTCCCCATCTATTTCCCATGAAGTGATGGGACCGGATGCCATGATCTTCATTTTCCGAATGTTGAGCCTTAAGCCAACTTTTTCANTTTTCTTCCAAGGAGTAAGCGTCTTTTGATTTCATGGCTGCAGTCACCATCTGCAGTGATTTTGGAGCCCAGAAAAATAAAGTCTGACAGTGTTTCCACTGTTTCCCCATCTATTTCCCATGGAGTGATGGGACCGGATGCCATGATCTTCATTTTCTGAATGTCACCTTACCCTACCATATATGGCTTTGTACAATGTTCCAATTAAAATAATTTAAAAATCTAGAATAATTTTAAAAGATGACGTTTCTTTACTTAAAAAATTAATATTCTAAAATCAAATCTGCCGTACCAACCTCTATAGGCTTCCTTACAGACAAGCTGATTAGAATAACCTTCTGTACATGTGCATTATATAAAAATGTCAGTTGTTATCAAGATGTAAAAGCCAGGCCTTTAGAGTCATAAATATTTAGCAACTCAGAAAATACCGTAATCACTGAGGAACTTGGTTTTCCCGTTCTGTCATGCCAGTAGATTTCAATAGACTTGACTAATAAGATGGCTTTCTTTGAAAGAATGTGGTTACAGAGATTTGCGCTGTACTCTGTTGTTATTCTTTTCACATTATTTTGAACACATTCTGACAACCGCTTGATACTTTGGGGACTCTTCCAGGCTTTTAATAGAGCTGTGTCAAATAAACAAATCCAGGCTACAGCCACAGCTGGGATCATCTTCCAGGCCTCTGCCCCTGTGGTCCCATAGCAGGTGGTGAGCTGGACCATCTGCAAGGTGAAAGTTACCACTCTGGGAGTCCCAGGAGAAATGGGGCTGATCTTGGGGCTGCCTTCAAGATATGTGTTGGGATTCTTGGTTTGCCTAGAATTCACTAAACCTAGAAGTGTAGCTGTCACCTCCAGAAGCAAGCAGTTACCTTTCATCTCCTGCTCCCTTCATCCAGATCAGTCAGTTCAGTTCAGTTCAGTCACTCAGTCGTGTCCGACTCTTTGTGACCCCATGAATCACAGCACGCCAGGCCTCCCTGTCCATCAACAACTCCCGGAGTTCACACAAACTCACGCCCGTCAAGTCAGTGATGCCATCCAGCCATCTCATCCTCTGTCGTCCCCTTCTCCTCCTGCCCCCAATCCCTCCCAGCATCAGGGTCTTTTCCAATGAGTCAACTCTTCACATGAAATGGCCAAAGTATTGGAGCTTCAGCTTCAGCATCAGGCCTTCCAATGAACAACAAAGTGATAGAGGAGAGTGAAAAAGTTGGCTTACAGCTCAGCATGCTGAAAACGAAGATCATGGAATCTGGTCCCATCACTTCATGGAATATACANTCAACTCTTCACATGAAATGGCCAAAGTATTGGAGCTTCAGCTTCAGCATCAGGCCTTCCAATGAACAACAAAGTGATAGAGGAGAGTGAAAAAGTTGGCTTACAGCTCAGCATGCTGAAAACGAAGATCATGGAATCTGGTCCCATCACTTCATGGAATATACATGGGGAAACAGTGTCAAACTTTATTTTTGGGAGCTCCAAAATTACTGCAGATGGTGATTGCAGCCATGAAAATAAAAGACGATTACCCCTTGGAAAGAAAGTTACGACCTAACTAAATAGCATATTAAAAAGCAGAAATATTACTTTGCCAACAAATGTCTGTCTATTAAAGGCTATGGTTTTTCCAGTGATCATATATGGTCATAGTCTTGACTAGATGGACCTTTGTTGGCAAAGAATGTCTCTGCTTTTGAATATGNTCTGAGTATTCATTTGAATAGTCTGATGTGGTATTTGTTTTCACTAACATCACAACATAAAATAGGACTTCATTTATGACTGCATGTGAAATCCAGTTGGGCCAGAGGGTTGAAGAAGGTTCGTGTAGAGTTTTATTTTGCCGTTTGGTGGCTCAGCTCCTTTTCCTCCACTGCTGGCCAGCTGGCATGTTGCCCCTGCCCGCGCTGTCTGCAGGCGTTTCACCCAGAAACAGCCCGCTTCCTGACCTGCATACAGATTTCTCAAGAGGCAGGTCAGGTGGTCTGGTATTCCCATCTCTCTCAGAATTTCCCACAGTTTATTGTGATCCACAGACATTAAGAACCGATAAATGAAAAGGAACAGCTACTGTCCGTCACTGATGAGAATGCTGAAGGCTCACCTCCGCGAGGTGACTGACGAAGCTGACCAGGGAAGTCCCACCAACCCCGCCTGGACAGGCTGCTTTCCTCGGAAGTGCACCCGCCCGACTCTGACCTGGGTGGGGTGTGTGTGTGTGGTGGGGGGGGTGTGCGCGCACGCGTGTGTTGATCTACCTGAACAGGCCCAGGCCCAAGTGCGAGAGAACTGGTGCCCCCATCGTCGGCTTGAGGACAGAGGCGGGCTGTTTCTGGGTGAAACGCCTGCAGACAGCGCGGGCAGGCGCAACATGCCAGCTGGCCAGCAGTGGAGGAAAAGGAGCTGAGCCACCAAACGGCAAAATAAAACTCTACACGAACCTTCTTCAACCCTCTGGCCCAACTGGATTTCACATGCAGTCATAAATGAAGTCCTATTTTATGTTGTGATGTTAGTGAAAACAAATACCACATCAGACTATTCAAATGAATACTCAGACTACTGGAAACGCATCCCCAGCCACATGCGTTTCCACTTTAGGGAACAGAGGACCTGACCTTACCTGGCATTCATGCTTCCCGTGAACCACTTTACAAGTGGGGAGGAGAGCGGGGGGCCCGGCTTCTAACAGCACCTTCTGGTTTTAAGAGAGATTAACGGCTCTGAATATCGATCAGTCTCGAGCAGAACTCAAACTTCTATAAAGACAACTGGACAGCTTCAGCATGCCACTGCCTGAAGCTGACGCTCCTGCCGCTGTTGGTAAAGGCTTCAGACTACACAGGCAGGGCGGATAACTGGCCCACGTGCAAAGCAGAAAACCCTGGAAATTCAAGGGAGGCTGCAAGTTCCCAAGTTCATTTTCAGAGCAAAATGAAACCTCCCCACAGAATAAGAATGAGACTCGGCTAGCCAAGAATAAGAACTCCCTGGGTGGACCTTCCTTGCCAAGGAACCATGATCCAACCTGCCAACCTCAGCCAAGAGCTCACTTTCGGCCACAGGGAAAACCTACAAAGTGGAAACATTTTGTCCGCATCTAATTAGCAACAGCAGGCAGTGAACCTTCACTGTTTCCCTTCAAGAGTGAGGGGGCACCCCTGCTCACTGCTCCGCACAGGCAGGACCCAGGACCGCGTACTCGGCAAGGACGCCAGCGCCTCGCCTGCAAAGGGCTGGGTGGGACAGGAGACGCTGGGTATCTGAGGGCACCTTTTCCTACAACTCTGAATTTTGAGCCAAGTAAACACTTTATGTATTTGAGAAACGTTAACTCCAAAAGAAAAATGCAAAGCCTAAAATTAAGAATAAACAGAAACAAATGAACCTAACTGTGTATCAAATTTTATTTGTGTGGTTCATGTTATTTCACATTGCTTTAAAATCCATTATTCTATCTATACATTCTTTACATATGTTTATTCTAAGGCCAAAATCAACTGCAAAGAAATTCTAAAGCTTCATACAGTAGGATCATTATCATAGTATGGTAATAAAATGTTGAAAATATTTCATGTATATCACAGGAGAAAGAAAATAAAGCTAATATCATTAGACATCAAAACTCTGTGTAAAATAAGAATAAATTTAAAATAAGTGGAAAGGCTCCATTTTAATTTGTTAAGGAAATAGCAATGTGAAATCCAGGGTTCTTAGAAAATGAGCATTTCTGTCTGGCTCTGTTCCCCAGAAGGACCTGAGAGATGCTTACCCCTGTGACAATGAGCCCACCTGGGCCCCAGGTGCTGATTCCCAAACCCCTCCCCACGGAAAGAAACCGGGGCTTCTCAGAGGGATGAGCCTAGACCTGAGGCAGGAAAAACAGTGAGGGCCTGGGACAGGTTTTGTGCCAGAAAACAAGACGTGCAGAGACTAACGGGGCCTTGGCCCAAGGCCGCAGGAGCCAATCCAAGGGGCTCAAGATGCCCGTCTCTGGAAAGATGACGACAGCGGGTAAGCACGCCAGGTGAACACCAATGCCGGCGTCCTCGGGGCAGAGAGAGAAGGAACGGCGAGGGGCGCTCCCGAAGAGGCGGACCGGTGAGTGAGCGGAGGACTGAGCCCGGAGAGGTCTCCACCCTGCAACTTCCGGGGTGAGCAGAGAGGCGGCAGGAACACCAAGCGGCCACAGGGCCCTAGGGGCCCCCGAGGGGCAGCAGCAGTGCGGAGTCAGAGGGGCCTGAAACCGCCGCGGCCTGGCGGGCCCACCTTCCGCCACGAGAGCAAGAGCGGGCCGCCTGAAACCACCCCGCCCCGAAGCGAGGCCAACCGCGGAGCAGGGAGGCAGGCTGGGAGGCCCGCGGGAGCCACTACCCTGTGGAGCTCGAGCTACACAAGAAGCGTCCCCTCAGCAGAAATGAAACTGTGTTGGAATATGAACGTCTTGGAGGCGTTTCAGAGGAGTTCTGCACACAGGGTAGAGCCGGTTTTTGAGCTAGCTGCCAGGTTTCTTAGCAGGAGCTAAGAGGTGGCAAGCAGGGGACAGGGTCAGAAGAATGGCCTCCTCTGCGAGCACCAACATACTCACAAAGGCAAGACATGTCATATGCGGGATGACCTCTAACCCAGCGCGGCTGCTGGGGGACGGGGGTGGGGACAGAGGGCCCGCCGGCTCGCACCCCTCTTGGGTCAACCAGATCTCACCAGCGGACCCTGGAGGCGGCTCCAAGAGTCAGGCCCGCCCACAGGAGGCGGCCATGTCCGCCAGGTCAGGACCTCAGAGAGCACAAGTCTGGACCCAGACGGGGGTCGGAGGGGGGGGA
>SJYA01007881.1:0-17122 GCA_006410615.1 Neotragus moschatus | reverse complement strand
TTCATCAGAACTAAATTTTAAGTAAAGAGCATTTTGTTCCCACAGAAATGCTTCCAGTTTTGAAAAGCACAGAACAGTTCAGTGGCAGGATTCCTAATATATTGTACTGTTGATCTGGAGGAGTCCTCACCAAAGATAGCGATAACCCAGTCTTCACTCACTCCGAGATTATTTCCACTTCCACAGATTACAGAAGACACATGCTACGACTAACAGTCCACCTTCATCCTGCAAGAGGAGGCCTACTGTCTAACAGGAGCAAAAGGACGCCTCTGCCGGATGACAGCCACAGAGGTGTCTGACCAAGGACACACAGGGCCGACATCACAGTCGGCAAACAGCAAAGCTCCACTAGGGTCGCACACAGGGTCCAGAATCAGGAAATGCGTGCAGCACTTGGGCTGGCTCCATCCCTTCGGCCTCTTTAACTTGGTCCTTCCACTGCTCCCCCCATTAGGAACACAGTTCCTTGGAATCTATAAGAGGATGGGAAGGACTCACTGAATCTCAGGACCACCATATGACTTCAACTAACACTGATAATAAGATCATTCCAAGTAAACGTGTGTATTAACTATGCTAATATTCACACTGAGATATGAGCTGTGATGGGGCCATGTGTCTCTCTCTCTCCAATATGGGACATAGGAGAGGAAACAGCTTAAGAAAGGGCCTGACAGACAGTTTCAGTGCAAAGTTGAAGACAAAGGATGATCTTTTGGTTTCTTCCAACCCATCCCTTTTCATAGACACAGAACACTGATCTTTGGTTAAGTCATGGTTATAGGATGAAAGATACTTCCCAGCTTCCCTTGCAGCTAAATGTGGTCATATTTCCAGTGACAGAATTCTGGTTAGTGATAGATGAATGGAAATAAGATATAAAACTCTATCCTTAAAGAAGGAATGTCTTTCTTTCCCCTCTCTCCCTTCTTTTTGCTAGCTGGAAAGTGGATCTAAGGGCTGGGGCTCTGGCAGCCACTCTGGACCATGAGTTGACCTGGGGAATATAAGCCACAGCAGGGAGAAAAATCAGATAGAAGTCCTCATATCCTCGAGACCAGCCTGTGGTCACCTTCAGGCTATATGAAAGTAAGAGAGAAATAAACTCGCATTTTGTTTAAGCCAATTTATCTTGAGATTTGGGGAGGTTTTTTTGTTTTATTTGTGTTTGGCAGCCTAACCAACCTAAGCTAATATACTCTTAAAAAGAGAAAGAATAAACTCTAGAAGGCAGAGGGATTTCGTGCTGGGTAGAGTGTTACAGAGAAAATTAGAAAGAGGCAGGCTTAATAACCAGAGGGAAGTCACAGAAACACCTGAGTATACACTGGAAAAAATTTCTTCCTACAAAAAGAAAAGGTTGAGAACAGACAGAAAAAGGCTTGATTATTAGAGGGGTCTCTTGGGTGCCACGCAGGCTCTTAGCAGAAGTGAGAGACCTGGGCAGTCTGGAGTGAGGGAGCATGGCAACAACAGGCCTCCTGGTCAGGGTGCTGGTGGCCTGGGGGAGCACAGCTCAAACCAGGAGGGAGAGGAGGGGGGTGAGGGGTGGCTGCGTGTGGAAAGTAGCCAAGAGTGCTCTGCTGCCTCTGTGATGAAGGAAGCGAAGAGACTCGGTTTTGAACAGAAGAAAGCTAAGACAGGCTAAACTGTCCTCCTGGAGCTAAAGAGAAGGAGCAATACGTGAGTCCCAGTTCTGATAGATGACTGCAGGCTGTTGGAACTTACCCACCTGTATACAGCTTGTCTTTGTATATTTCCTTACACTATAGCACAACAATGTTTGTACCCTAATTGGCCTGTTAGATCCGCCAGTTCCAGAGGAGTGGAAGAGGGACACAGGAGAAGAGAAAACCTCAGCATGACCCATTTAAAGAAGAAATCACCTCCACTCACTTTGGTGGTAGCAGAAATTCCCCAGCAGAAGGACACTGGGTCTATTTCTGGGCACCCCAGGTCCATTCAAAACACCTGCCAATTAGCTTTCCTTTTTCCATGAGCACAAACACCACCTGTGACCCCGGACCATCATCTCACAAACGCACACAAGGTCAGTCAGGGTCCTTCCGGGAAAACATGTGGGTAATCCATCACCACTCGTTACAAAAACCACCCCAAGCCTAGGTCTTGGTGCTAATGAGTCGCCAGAGTCATTCTCAGACACCAGGGGCTGCAGAATCTGCCAGCAAAAAGGCGGCAGGGGAGGCAAGAGGTTTTTGCTGCTGTTCAAGTTCCTGAGTTTGGGCCTCAGAAAGCATTAAGTTTTTGACTGAGAGAAGGCTGGATGGTGGGACAGGATGCTTGCTGTGTCTAGAGTCTCACCCTGGGCAAGAGAATGAGGATGCTGAACAAGGGGTGCTGGTGGAATGAGGGCAGGGCACTGGGATGATGGGCTCCAGGCTGCCAAGCACACCTTCAGTCACCACCAGTCCTGTCCCAGCATAAAAGGGAAACATCTCAGGGGGACCAAGAGAGGTCTTGGCTTGTGACGTTTCTGCTTCAGGGAAGAATCCATGGAGCCATCATTTCCAATCCTTCCCACCTCAACACCTGTGCCTTTCCTTAGGGAATGACCTGCACGGTGGCTCTGAGCTCCCAGGCGGTGCTCCACGGTGTCCCCTCTTCCCACTAGTCCATGTGGCCGAAATCTTAAAAACATAAACACTTGTCCATCAAATAGGCTTAACTTTTCTTGGACTTGGGTGCAAGCATTCAAATTCCACCCTGAGCAGGGCTTCTCAAATGCCGATTCAAGTTTCCAGGGGGACATCTTAAAGGAGAAGTAGATTTCAAGTAAATGACTGCAACTTATCGAAAATAATGTGCTACTTAGCGTCTGCGGCACACATCCTGGCAGGCAGGAGGGAAAGCAGCACCGCAGCAGATGGGAGCGATTAGGCTCTGATTTTCAGTCGGGCTTTTTCTTGTCAGTACTGCCTCTGCCTGTGTTTACATCCTGCTAAAACCGGGACATTTGGGAGAGGGGAGAGAAGGGTTCTCTGGACCATTCCTTCTTTCTGTGTGCCAGAGATAGAGCCCTCCCCACACACCACCACCAACTCTCACACAGAAGGTGCCCTCCCCCTGTGGGGAGGAAAGGTGGTCATCACAACTATCATCATCAAAAAGCATTTAGCTCCATGAGGCGCTCACTAAATACATCAATGGTTGACAGATGATGGGGATCTTAATTTTCCTTTAAAGATCTGCCTCCCTGAGGCTAGGCCTTATTTACTGTGATTCTTACTACATTTATCTGAAGAAGTATCTTGTTTCCTCCTCCACTGAATGAGCTGAGCATCTCTCCGACCCACAAAATCTCTCTCAACTGTTCCACCAGGTGGATGTTAGCACGGCCCTTTCTCAGGCCCCTTACTGATGGTACGTCACTGGCCAATTGCATCTGTTTTGCTGAGGACACTGCTGCAGAGGGCTGGCTGCCCAGTAAGCCCCGGCAGGACAGAGAGGAGACCCCAGCTGTCCCCAGTTTATCAGAGCCCTTGCAGGGGCTCATGTTCTTTGGGGTAACAGACACGGAGTAACCTCAGAAGCCAACTTTGCTTTTCTCTTTCCAGGCCGCTTGCTTTCCAGTGGCACCCTGACCGTGCCAGACTAGTCATGTCCACTTATGTTTAGTGACAGCCTTACAGCTCCGTCAAACTAAAAATCTCTCAGCCTGCACAAAGTGTTGCTGGCCTGCACATTTTCACCAGCACTGCCATCCCGACAAGGACCCAGGATGCTCTCTTGGTCAAGCAGCCCCTCCACAAACATATGCTGAGTATCTGCTCTCTACTGGATCCTATTTCAGCTGGGGAGACTCGACCAGAAATAAGAGAAGTCTGCAGACGGGTGGGAGAAGGACAAGCATCAGCTGATGATAGAATCAAAGTGATCACATAGGTGTGTGGATAAATGCATGGGAGTTGTGGAAACAGGATATTTTCTTGTGTGAGAATGAAACTTTGCAAAGCAACTAAATACGCTAAAATAAGCTTAAATAAGCTCATTTGCTTATATTCTCGCCTGAACACTATGGAGTATCAGTACCCCTTTATTCAGATGGGGGAATGGAAACACAGGGGACTCAGAAGGGCACACAAAAGTTATGCAGTGGACTCACATCCAGGGCCTTCCCTCTGCATCACAACCACCTCCAGTCTTAGCCACGCTTAGGAGGCAAGCGAGGGCCAGTGCCCTGAATAAAGTACAAGGCTGACCCAGGACTCTAGGGCCGGAATTAACAGCTGGCAATTTCCACAGGTTGAAGGCCAATGTGAACTTTCATGCTGCCTTTTGCAGAATCTCATTTCTCTGCTCTCCTGACCCAGGCTAAACCAAGAGTAACCACGAACAACATACACATGGTTTTCCCAACTTCAATGCACTCTGCTTACTACTTAAAGTAAACCGAAAAGTCACAGAATTGTTTACATACCAAAAGATGAGTTTGCAGTTGCACAATTTTTTTAAGCCAAATTTGTTTTCACTTCTTGTGTCAAGAGATGTGGAAGTGAAATTTACGTTGCTGTGCTGTTGGTCTGTTTGGTAATATATGATATGGGTTCCTGGCGCATGACTTCGGCCTTAAGGTTTGACATCACACCCTCCAGGTCCAGCTTCTCTTCCCAGTTTGCAAAGCAGAACCATGAGGCCACCTCTCTGCCTTCATGCTACCAAAAGACACTGAGGCTTATGGGAAAATGAGGAGACAGATGCTTTGATGTCCTCCAATGAAAAAGTGCTGACCACCTGCATCACAACGGTTACATGTATTCTCTCCATTTGTGAAATTCGACAGAGCGTCTAAGTCTTGTTTGCAATATGGGGTATGCATGTGGCATAAAAACAAAATTAAAATGTAAAAATATTTGGCTAGATGTGTATACATATATATGTACATTTATATATTTTTATATATTCCTTTTGTCTGGGAAAATTTTTTAAGTTAAGGAATTATTCTCAGCCTTTCCTCCTCATCTTCAAACATCATATCAAACTGTGATGGAATCACAGCAACAGAGGGAAAACAACTAGCTAATTTAAAAATTCAGTATACCAAAGCAAGTTATGTATATGCAGTTTTCTTTCCTCTTCTAGAGAGGATACCAGGAAGCCAACTTTGGTTCCTGGAACCCTAAGGAAGGTTCTGTGACCTTAGGGCGCCATCATGCAAGGCCAATTATTTGTGTTATTTTGGTATTTCTTAACTATGCCTGTGAAAGTTGTTTTTAAAAATAGGGGGTGGGTTGCAGTGGCACATAAAGTGGTCAATATAAGTCTTATATAGTAAAATTACTACTTATGGCTGCTGCTGCTAAGTCGCTTCAGTCGTGTCTAACTCTGTGCGGNCCAATTATTTGTGTTATTTTGGTATTTCTTAACTATGCCTGTGAAAGTTGTTTTTAAAAATAGGGGGTGGGTTGCAGTGGCACATAAAGTGGTCAATATAAGTCTTATATAGTAAAATTACTACTTATGGCTGCTGCTGCTAAGTCGCTTCAGTCGTGTCTAACTCTGTGCGGCCCCACAGATGGCAGCCCACCAGGCTCCCTTGTCCCTGGGATTCTCCAGGCAAGAACACTGGAGTGGGTTGCCATTTCCTTCTCCAACGCATGAAAGTAAAAAGTGAAAGTGAAGTTGCTCAGTCATGTCTGACTCTTTGCAAGCCCACAGACTGCAGCCTACCAGGCTCCTCCGTCTATGGGATTCTCCAAGCAAGAGTACTGGAGTGGGCTGCCATTGCCTTCTAGCTGCCGCCTAATGGCTATGCAGGTGTGGGTGGGTGGATCCACACTATTACACTTTTAAATTCCCTTTTGTTTTGCTGCCCAAACCTAGCTAATTTGGCTGCTGGTCTTAAAACTCAGGCTGGAAGAAACACATATAAGATGAGACAGTTGCCCAGCCGTTAAGTGTCAGAGATGGAAAGAAATATGAACAGAATAAGAAACAGAGGTCTTCTTAATTGCTCTCTGTCTTACTGCTATTTGCTTTCTCTTTGGAAAGACCCTAGATTCTCAAAGAGGTTCCCAGGTGGCTCAGTGGTAAAGAATCCTGACAAGCAGGAGACATGGGTTCCATCTCTGGGTCTGGAAGATCCCCTGGAGATGGAAATGGCAACCACTCTAGTATTTTTGCCCGGGAAATCCCATGGACCAAGGTGCCTGGTGGGCTACAGTCTGCCAGGTTGCAAACAGTCAGATACAACTTAGCGATTAAGCCACACCCACAACATAAGACTCTCAAAAGTCATCAGTCTGTGCTTAGGTCCCATGAGAAAATGCTCACAGCCAGCTCTGTGGTCAGAGGCAGAATCACACTCTGAAATAATCCTGAGATTATCTCAAAGATGCTATGGCGAATTTCAAGGTACGGCTTCCCTGGACAATTATTCTCTCGATAGCCGAGCATTGACTCAGCTCATGCAGAGAAGAGGAAAGAACTCCACTACTTGCCTCTCCATCAGCTGAATGACAGCACCCATGCTCTGTCCTACACGCTGGGAACAGGAATGTACAACCCTGGCATCACATGTAGATACCCCATATATTTTAACTGAGATTTAGAAGTTCAAGCCATACATACAGTGATGGTATATTAAGGGCACAGGTCTATCATCCTGATGTAAAATTAAGGAAGAGAAAGTTAATCAGTGTATGTCAAAGAAAGCTTTCATGGCTGAAATTAGACTTAAAACCTTGCAATCGCTTTGTATCATGTAGGACAACCCTCTGTGTGGTTCCTTCTGGATTTTTCCTAGGAGTATAAATTCAGTTCCAAAGAAAAAGAAATCTCCCAAGGGGGAACAAGTTAAAGATTTGGAGAATGTTGATCTTTAAAAGACACCGATTTCCCTAGTAAAGGGAGAGAGCGAGGAATGGGGGGTGGGGAGAGAAAGAAAATAGTGGAGAAAAAAAAAGCAGAAGACAAGAGGAAGATAAAATAACCCTCAAGTTGTTTGTGGATCAAGAATTACCCTGGGAAGTCCCTGGCGGTCCCGTGGTTAGGACTCTGCACTTTCACTGCCAAGGGCGGGGGTTTGATCCCTGGTTAGATTGGGCAACTAAGATCTCTCAAGCAAAGAAAAAGAAAAAACATTACACAGACCAGATGCTCAGTGGTTAGGACATTATACAGAGGCCCTTCGTTCTAAATCACACGTCACAGCATCCTTCCTAACAAGATACTTGGATTTGCAGTGTGCCGCACTGCCTTTAGCTGGCTGTGCCTTTGACATCAAAGGAACGGACACTCATTTGTGTCCCTGGGGCTTCAGAGTCTCTGCTTCCCAGAAAGAATAGTAGAAAAGGTACGAGAAGGAGTACACATGCAGCGAACTATGATAAATCGCGAACAATTTATATTTACATTCATTTTTGGGCAGAACCCTCCTTTACTGCAATATATTAATTAGGTTATTCATTCATTAAATCAAAAGCACCTTTCCTTGAGTGCTTAGCACATGCCAGGCAGTACTATGTGTACTGGAGACACAGACATAAAAAAAGCAAAATGCCTGCCTAAAGGGATGAATGGTTTCAAGGAGAAAACAGAAATAAACAGTTTTAAAATGCCCTGGTGTGGAGGAAGTTTACCCTCCAAAAGGCCTCTGTGATATGATCACAGTTAAGTGTGCTGATATTCATCCTGATTTCCTTACTCCAGCGAAGGCTGTCACATATTCAAATACGCAAACAGACACCAACATATGCTGGCACAGAGGTGGACCAAGGCCAGGGACCAGGTGCTCCTGTTCACCTGTAACCGTTTCAACCTCACCACAGCCCCACATGGATAAATGCATCAACCGCTTGCAGGACTTAAACACTCAAGAGCCGCTATTAAGCAGAGCCTCAGCTCTATGTCCCAGGACAGGACACCCCACCCTCTCTCCCTGGAGAGCTGATCAGTGAACAGGGGGTGGGGGAATTCTGAGAGTGCAGCCAGCATCCATCATGCCAGCAACCCCTGGCAGGCGATCTTAACAAATGCACTTCCTCCTCCGGGAAGAATCGTGGCTCAGTAGCCTGCACCCAAGCCACAAGCTGCACACCAGACCAGAGCTGGGCTGGGAGGGAGGGGCAAAGGTGGTTTTAAGGCTTTTGTGGCTTTGAAGAAAAGGTCTCTGAATGTGAGAAGGCATTCAAATAGTCTCTGCAGGCATCCTGGCCCTGTGGTTGGGCGCTCTTGGGTCTGTGGCTGTTGAGTTCACCACAGGCTCAACTTCTTCCCAGCGTATTCCTCTCTCATTTAGCCCTGAGACACCCGTGCAGCTGGGGTGGCTCTGCAAACCTCACCAGCATGTGAAAAGTCTGGGGCAGCCATCTTTCTCACTTGATCTTCGAGAGGGCATCCTGGAGGCAAAAGTCAGACTCCCAAAATCTGATTTCGTTTCTTCCGGTACCAGAGAAGAAAAGTAAATATTTAACCACAGGCACAGAGGTTGAAGGAGCAGCAGCTATAATCGAGATTCAGCTTCTCACCCCTCCCCGAGCTGAGGTGAAGATCCCCCACGCCTCTATGCAAGCTTACCCAGGGCAGTGAAACCCAGGCTCCAACCAGCAATAATTCCACATATAAACAACTCTTGCTCGGCATGAAGCACACACCAGACAGTAATCAGCTTATCTAATAGAACAGGCCTCTTTTCCTAACGTGGAGGAGGATTAGCAGGCTTGAATTACAGCCGTGAAGTGTAATCAAGCTCTGATCGACACTGGCAAAGGATACTGTATATTCCTGCTGGGCCATGGGTTGCTGGCACGATGTGGTGTACCTACAGGGGATGGACAGGAAACGTTTGTGATGGTAATGACTCTGGGAGACAACAACTGAGCAACGGGGAAAGCAAGTGTTATGGGAGAAAAATTAGATTATAGCTGGTGCCCACGTCCTCCCTGTACTCCTTCCAGGCTTTGGAAGCTCTTAAAGTGACTGCATTTGAAAAGATTTTGCAGGTCCATTAAGAATATACTATCCCCCTAAATCATAACTAAGGGTGAACTCTACCCTTGGTTGGCCACAGAAGATACTTCACTGGTGTCTATGACACAGACCCCACTGTCTCTAACCACAGTGAGGGCTATGGCATAGTAGTGCTGTGAACGTCGTGTGGTCCAGGTACAGGAATGGAGTGGGGAAGATAGCTGACATGGAAATCACAAAGGAATTCATACTGGGCCTCAGAAATCCCCTGATAGCTCGTTGGTAAAGAACCTGCCTGCAATGCAGGAGACCCTGATTCACTTCCTGGGTCAGGAAGATCCACTGGAGAAGGGATAGGCTACCCACTCCAGTGTTCTTGGGATTCCCTTGTGGCTCACCTGGTAAAGAATCCGCCTGCAGTGCAGGAGACCTGGGTTCGATCCCTGGGTTGGGAAGATACCCTGGAGAAGGGAAAGGCTACCCACTCCAGTATTCTGGCCTGGAAAATTCCATATAGTTCATGGGGTTGCAAAGAGCTGGACACAACTGAGTGACTTTCATTTCACTTTTCAGAAATCCAATAAAAAGATTTAAGAATCCCGTCCACACTTTAAAGATGCCAAACCAACCCAAACCAACTAGCAGCTGCCTTTTCTATTGCCTACCATGGAGACATCTCATCTCACTTGGGAGGCCAGCATTTAATGACAGGCTTGTGAAAAGGTCATCTTTATTTAGTAAATTCCATGATAGGAGGAAAAAAAATTCTGAATTTTTTGAAGCTTCCCAAAGGACCCTTGTATCCTACCGAAAAAGGAAAACACCTTACTCTAAGTCTGTTTTCTCTCACTCTGCCCATTTCTTGGTGATGAACTTTTCTTCACATCCTCTTAGAGCAGCTTTCTAAGTAAAACAGTTCAAAAGGCCAGTGGCCTTCTCTTCTAAAAATAATCACAGCTTCCTTTGTAATTTCTCATCTATCTTGACATCTAGTCTTTTTTCCTATTCATGTTTCTTAAAGATCAAAGAATTCAAAGTGGACATAACATTTTAGGAAATTGCTTCCACTAGCATGAGGAGTGTGTGTGTGTGCAAGTTGCTCAGTCGTGTTCGGCTCTTTGCGACCCCATAGACTGTAGCCTGCAGGCTCCTCTCTCCATAGACCTCTACAGGCCCGAATACGGATGGGGTGACAATTTCCTTCTCGAACCCAGGTCTCTCATATTGCAGGCAGATTCTTTACTGCCTGAGCCACCAGGAATGCTGGAGTGGGTAGCCTATCTCTTCTCCAGCAGATCTTCCCAAGCCAGAAATCGAACTAGGGTCTCCTGCATTGCAGGCGGATTCTACACAAGCTGAGCTAGCATGAGGGATGCCAAGAAAACAACTTCTTGACTTTCCTGCAACCTGGCTCTCCCTCTCAAGAAGGATACGCTGCATCCTGCTCACCTTTGCCCTTTCCCCCAGGGGTACCCGCCAGACTTGCTTCCTTCCAGGACAGCCTCACCTCTAATTCTCTCCAACACCAAATGCTTTCTGATACACTTAGCAGGTGTCTTGCGGTAACATGAGTGCCCTTGGAGAGAATCCACCGGCGAGGAAGGAAGGAGCCATGGCCAGCAAGGTGGGAGGTAAAATGATGTGCATGGCCTGCCAGTCCCATCCCATTCCTCACCGCCTTACCCGTTAAGACATGCAGCCCCCAAACCCTCTTCACCCATAACCACAGCATGGAAACCTCATAGCAGAGCCTTTTAACTCTATGGTGTCTGACATGAAATCGTGAAGCCCAAACTGTCAGACACTACAACAATTGATAAGTGTGTGAAACTGTTTAAAACAATCAGACAGACTACAGTATAGCCACCAGTGCACATAAGATACTCGTGTGTCTATATGCAAGAGCTGAGCTGAGTGGGTCCCCCAGTTCTATCAGGGTACAATCCACCCACTGAAAATGGAAGATAAGAGAGAGCATTGATTCAAGCGCTGTGTGTGGTAACTGTGTTTAAGATCTGGATCAAGGAAGGCAGAGCTCTATTCAATGAGTGACATGTGCTGAAGATCCTCCGAACACTAAAAATTGCATTCCAAAGTGCAACCGAAAATAATTCTAGGCTTCAAAATTGTGCCACCAACACAAAGGCTGGGAACAAGTGCTCTTAGCAGGACAAAGCCAGCAAAGGCAACAGGAACCCGAGCTCTATCGAGAACGTCTTTGGTGATGAATGAAGCTGACCTGACCTCATGCTAGTTTGGATAGCCAAGGAACAGACAAGGCGGAAGCCCAGAACTGGATGTAATCAGATCTGAGAAAGCAGACACTACGAATACAGAAGGCCTCTCTGGGTCTGAGTCAGAGGCACCTCCCTCCCTGACAGGCCCCACCACTTATCTTGCGCTCAGGGGTTGCCTCAGTGCAAAGTACTGCCATCTCTGCTCAGACTTTCAGCCAACCCTAGTGTCATCCCTGGGGCCCTCCAACTGGCCTTTCAAACCTCATTCTAGTGTCTCCACCCAAAACACTATGCAGGGCTGCAAATACTACCCCTCACATGCCAGCCGTCTTGAGGGGGAGGAAGGGCAGGGGAAGGGGAGTGGGCATTGCTGTTCAGGGGCCATCCTCCAAACCACACGTCCAGTATCTGTTACAGCTTTCCAAACTGATATGTGATGCTGATAACAAGAGTCAGTCTTTGTACCCGCGTGAGTTAGCACGGTCCGCAAACGAGAGGCTGCCTCTCTCTTCCAGACCTGGTGTGAGATGTATCCACACACTCTCTGCAGAGCCCTCTCAAATTTATTTTCCCAACTGACATCTTATACGGCCCTATCAACAAGCACGCTGTCAAGGCGGCTTGTCAGAGTGGGTAATGGTGTTGCATCTTTGGCTAGGCTTTAACATGTCTGAAAGGATTTTAAACCGTATGCTCTTTTAAATACAGACTTTGTGAAATTAAAAAAAAAAAAATGAATCGCTGAACTCCAAAAGTTAAACGGCAATGAATTTGGGTAGAGTAGATCTGTTACAAATTCCACTCTGTGGGGAAAACCGTTGCATAATTAGAAGGTGTTGTTGCATGTCTCTGTTGAGTTTCGGATCTGTAGCTGAAATGAACCTTGCTTTCAGAGCCACCAGGAGCTTTCACAAACAAGGCTGATCAGACAGAACTGTGGCTTGGGTGCCTGAGAGCAATGCGGCTTTTCCTATTCTTGGGGTAGGGCCCAAACTTGACTGAGCCCTACCTTGCCCTGCACAAGGTCTCGGGTTTCTACATTCCATTCGCCTTCCCTCATGTTCCCCCAACCCCCTTTCTGGCCTGGAGGCCCGCTGGGTCCCAGGCTGCAGGTCTGGCCAGGGCAGATGGGTAATTTTTCCTTTCAGCTTTAATGGCTGCTATTAACAATAAGTTGCCCTGCCCTACTGATGGCTCGACTTTCAGCTTTTTCTCTGATTGCCTATGAGTAACACTGTGTCACATGATCTGTGTTTAACAGAGGTGTAATAAATGCCAAAGAAGAAATATTACCCAAAATAAAAAATAGTTTGTCCCCGTGTGGCCAGGATCTCATGACTCACAACAATGTTCGTTTCAGCTTCTAACATAATTTCCATTTGCATTCTTTTTTTTAAGGGTCTCTGGGGCCTTTAAAAAAGCTGTTTAAGAGGAAAGGCAGAAAGACCATAGCAATTGTCAAGTTTGGGGATTTCTGCGCTCCAGACAATTGCTGCCTGCAGACAAGAGACAGACAGAGGGGTGAGTCCTACAGACACAGAGGACAGGGAAAGGCAGGCAAGGGGCTCATTACTGACGGTCAGCCTCAGGCGAAAGGTGGACTGACCTCTTCAGTGTGGTTCAGAAGGTGGGCTTGGCAACAGGAGACAGAGATGAAGGAAGGGAAGGCTGAACCCCTGCTACCTCTCCCCACTTCTACACTCACTCACACACACACACACACACACACACGCGCGCGCACACACACACACACACGCACACACACACGCACACACACGCACACGCACACACACGCGCGCGCACACACACACATGCACACACGCGCGCGCGCGCACACACATGCACACACACGCACACACACGCACGCACACACATGCACACACACGCACACACACACGCACATGCACGCACACACACATGCACTCACACACACATGCACACACACACACACGCACACACACACACGCACACACACACTCCTCGAGGCAAAAAAGATACCAAGTTCTCATTTAGTTGCAGGAAAACTCCATCTCCCTTTTGATAATAAGCAAAAAATACTTCTATGTTTTTCAAATAGTAGCTGGTCAGAGCTATTCCAATTCCAAAGAAAAAAGCAATAAACTCTGAAATCCCCTGGCGATCCCTTGGTTGAAAATGTGGGCAGAAGTATTCCAGATTTTCAAGGTTTTCAGGGAGAAGGAAGCTGGAGGTGGAGGCGGGCCCTCAAGAGGCCTGGGGGTGAGATGTGGTCCTCCCGTGAAAGCTGGGATCTTAAGGTAGCAGTATCAAGAGGTACCTACTTTTTAACGGGCCTTGCCTTTGAAAGGGGCCAGCCAAAAGCAGCCCATGATGCGGTCTGTAATGAGTGGGTGTGTGAGCGTCTCCTTTAGAGGCTGGAGCCCTCCCCAACTGCTGCGCCGCACTTTTCTCACGCCTGTGTAATTCACATCAACATCCTCACTATGTATCTGACTAAGAAGTCTAGGTGGGACAGAGAATGGCAACACACTCCAGTATTCTTGGCTGGAGAACTCCATGGACAGAGGAGCCTGGCAAAGACTCAAGATCCATGGAATCACAAAGAGTCAGACACAGCTGAGACACACACACAAGGCGATTTAGGGACAGCAGCAGTGGGACCTGACTTCAGAAAGGTACTACGCTCTGAAAAGTACCTGAACCAGCAGTATGAACTGGTGGGGACAATGATGAACCCCAAAAGTTATGGCAGAAAGAAGAGAGGGGAAGCAGGATTACTGCCTGGCCAGAGCCTTCAAAAGGCCAGGACACTGGTGAGCCCACACGAATGCAGACGGGCCACAGGCATCGTCTGTAAGACAGTCCAGGCAATGAGGCATGGCAGGAGACAGGGAGAGGATGGCCCCAGCCTGCCTTGGTCACTAAGGAGAGGGTGTGTCTGCCAGCCTGAGGCCGAGGCAGCTGGGTACAAGAGGTGACTCTGAGTGGTCACAGTGATGTCACAGCAGGTGGCAACTACATGGGGAAAAACACTGGTTTTTAAGTAAGATTGATGTCCCTAGTCTTCCACTTGATTTTTGTGATCTTGGATAACTCATTTTACTTTATTGATGGAAAGCATAACAGAGAGTTCCTTAGGTCATTTTTAAAGGTTTCAGTTATTAAGACACGTCTCTGGAAATCCAATCATTTTCTAAATGGGCAGAGCTAGTCAGAGGGCCTTTGACCAGATTTGAATGCATTTTCTGCTATACAACTTTATACCCTACCAAGAACCAATATTACCAATATTATCTCATCTATAACATCTCATCTGCACCTCACATCAATCTTCAGGGACTGACTTTAGACACACTTTTTTTTTTTTTTTTTGGAAACTGGCTCAGAGTGTACAGACTTAAGTCCAGCTCTTCCAAGTCCAGGCTCTTTGCATTTACAATCCTGGGCTTGTGCCCTGCTGTTTGGAGAAGCATGGACTGTCTGTGCACGTGTGGGGGGATGTTCTGGTGTCAAGTCAGTTACCGCGTTATGAACTGGAGGGGGTAGTCCAGAGGCAGAGAGGCGGGGTGGGCACAGTTGAGCAGAGAGTGTGGTGAGATGCAAGAGCACCAACTTCTGCACTGGCTGCAGGCAGGGAGGCTTGATGACGGCAGCTGGACCCAAACCCCTTCCAGAAGTACAGTGCCTCATCTTTTTCATAACAGTTATCCATACACCATTCCATTCAGTGCCACAGTAATAAAAACTGGCTCCAGGTCCACACTGACACGTTTCCTGAATTTTCAACTCAAACTCTAGGTTTCTGGCTATGATGATCTTATTTGCAGTTTTACAGCACACACAATACCTCATCTAATCATTACGAGAGGACCAGTTCTGTTAAGCCCTTTTAATACATGACAAAGTGAGACTCCAGTTTTCGAGGGAGACAGCATGATCCAGGTGCCTTAATTAGGGGCAAGGTGCTTTCTTTCTTTATAGGGTCTTCAGAGCTTAATTCTTCCCCCGCTTCACACAACCACCCCCAGGGCCTGGGTCAAAGATGAAGCAGCTTCCGAAGTGAAAGAGGACTGTGTCTTCTGCTCAGCTCTACAGGGACCAGGAAATGAGATCAGCAAGAGTACAGCTCCACAGTGTGGTCCAGCCTCATTCAACTTTTGTGAGGGTCTTCCTGATCCTCCAAAGCTTGAGCCAGCACGTCCAAGTCATTGGTAATGGAGTCAGACACATGCAAGTTAGATCTGAGGCTTAAATTAATTTGAGAGGACTCCTTAATGAATGTGCTTTTATCTCCCACCAAAAGGCTAATGATATTGAGAGTCTGAGGTGGGGAAGTGAGGCAGAGTGGAGTGGGCAGAGAGACTGGCAAGGCAGTTGTTCCTCTGGTGGAAGAGTTGACATGCTTCACTCAACGTGCCACACCGACCCCAACGCACTTGTTCTTGCTGGCTGGAACCCTTCTGTTGGGACCACTGGCAAGTGGAGAGGTGATGTGAGCTATATATCCAAGTCCCATTTCAAAAACACGTAAGGGAGTCAAAGCAACGTTACAAAGCAGTCCTCAGCATCCACAAGGCCAGAGTGAATAGGAATGACAGAGTCCCCCCTCTGGGTGACAGTGTTTCTGTAAGGCTGAGACTTTGCCTTACTTTGCAGGCCCTGTTTTGCTCATGTCTCTGGTGTCCTGTGTTGGAATTTCCAATAGGATGGATTATCTCACGTATGAGGAGAGTATAGCTTTGGACTCAGACTTTACATCCTATCTCTATCAGTTATTGGCAGGGAGACCTGGGTTGACATCTCAGAGCTTCTTTCCTCAATTATAAAATAAAATTGGTAGGGCTCTCCATCTATAGTCTTGGTGAGCCCCTAGTACATGTTTGTGTGAAATAAATGTTAGGAATTTTTTTCCTTTTTCATGTTCCTTTGGGTGATGTAATTTAAGAGTACTAAAATTGGGCTTAGCCTGTTCCTGAATGAGAAAAGTATCTTTGTTAAGTAGGTACATCCCCTGATGTAAAAATGAAGGGGGTTCTAAAAAGAAACAGAAAAAAAAAATAGCCTCCCTCCTTCAGAAGATGTAGTTAAGCCATGTTCCCATTCAACAATATGAGTCCTTCATTTGAAATCTTGTTCTATTTAAATACACTGTGGTTTTAGCTGCAATTTCATGTTTTACTTAATTGTCCAGAGTGGCAGATGTGATTTTTCTGTAAGTTTCGATCCCATCTGTTTTTGGTGCTAGAAATATATGTGGAAGGTGCTGGGACTTCTACATAATAAACTTGAAAAGGAACCAAATCTGAAGTTGGCAGTATTAAAGGTCCATTTTCTGATGTTTGTGCTGCCTCCCACTTCTCTATTCTCTCCTTTGCTCCAGATCAGAATTCTTCAAGAATGACTAACAGAGCTCTTTCCTTATGCAATGGAGAGTTAACACATTCCTGGTACAGCCGCCGAGACAAGCAGATGCAAGACATCGCCGCCGCCCCTCCCCACCCCCCTGCACCGTCCTGCACCCTGAACCCTGTGCCTTCCCAGCCCAGACACAGGCACATGCCTTCTCCCCCACTCTGTTTAGGGAGGCCATGATAGAAGTTCTAGGATAAAAGGTATTCCTTGCATTCTAAGCCAAATCTCCACACTGAAATAGAACAAGCATATCATACTCAAGGCACACTCTAGTTTATAACAGGCATCTATGCTTGAACCTGGGTATCCAGCTCTATGACACTTTCAGAAATGTATCACAAGAAGTTGTAAGAGGGAAAAAAGAATTAAAAAAAAAAAAGAAACATCTGGAGTACAACCTGTTCATAAATTGGAACCCATTGAGGGGAAGTATCAGACTCTAGAAAAGCCCTTACTTTTTATACCCAAACTGGAAACAGATGACTTGGGGCCAGGCCAACTCTCTGTGTCTGACTAGCCCCAGTGTCTTTCATTCATTTCTTCCAGAGCCTTTCATAGAGCCC
>SJYA01007880.1:0-17528 GCA_006410615.1 Neotragus moschatus | reverse complement strand
ATTTATTTAATAGTGGAGCTCACTAGTGACAAAAGAGTCAACATTTCTCTCTCTAGGTCACTGTAACAGTCAAGTATGAGCAAGATAAAGCATTTAACAAATCAAAGTTAAATCAGAATCTGTATGTAAAATACCTTGAATAAAAGTTCTATATAAATTAAAACATGTTAATATCAAAACACTAAAGTGGCCATAGGAATAATATCATATAAAGTTTTATCATAAATAAAGATTAAAAAGAAGAAAAAAACCTAAAAACATTTGCCTGCTAAGGCAAGTACTTCTGGATTACAGATGTTAAAATAAGAGCTGCAGTTATGTACTTTACCCACATCCAGCTCATGTACAGGGGATATTACTGTACGATTATAAGACACACTTTTGAGCATTATATAAATATATGGGCACATGAGGCAAAAATGGCACTTTTTAACTCTCCCTAAAGTAGCTATGTCAGACACAAATGCCTTTAAGTTGCTTTACTTTATGTAACAAAAACAAGACCAAACAAAAAACACAAGACAAAACCAAAAAATCTAAACTCAAAGTAAAAATTTCAGTTAAAATAAATAAATAAAAAACAGACATAAACATACTGAGAGTGCTTTTAAAATCTTAAGAACATGAATCTTTCCATACAAATTGCTGCATTAGCATAATTTATTCAAGGATTACTTTTTAAATGAACATAATATAATAACACTGAATATCCTCAGGAGAGAGGATATGTTTATTTCTAGAAACACTCCATTCTTTTAATATTTATAAGTTGAAATAATGTCTGCATATATAGCTCAACTCTCTAAGTAAATCTTGCTATTATCTTTCTCTTGAATGCAGCTTTTCATAATATCCAGTATCCAACCAGGTTATAAGATTTGATGGCTCCTACCACTTAAAGTAGTACTGTAGAACAGTATCAAATCTTTTCTTTGTATCTACAGAAAAAGATTAATCCAGACTTCCTAGGCGATTCTCTTCAGAAAATGCTTTCGCTGTGATCATTTCTTATATGAGAGTATAGGATTAGTATACTAACTTTTAAGAAAATAAATACTGGAAAATGGGGTTAAATTCTATAGGCTACCACCATGAAGGGAAACAGGCTTTAACATAAGTCAAAGGAATACCTACCCAAAAAACTATGTTAGAACTATAAGTCATAATTCTAAATAAATATGAGACAGTTGAAAATAATTTTTAATAAACACTTTAAATTGTCCATTGCAAAGCGCTATTATTGAACACTGTAAACTAATTCAACTTTTGTTCTGATTTGTTCAGAAACTTAGTTCTACAATTGCAGATGTGCTAAAAGCATGTCCAGCTCGGCCTGCACAGGATCCAGTATTTCTCTTTATGAAATGACTGTGCTGTGCTGCACAAGCCAAAGGGAAGGCTGACAGTATCCTACTGGCACCCTGCTGTACGTTTTCATGTCACACTGGGTGCAAATCCTTACTTTAATTCAAGCTGCAAAGTCTTAATCAATCTTTAACTATATTATTCTCATATCTGAATGATAACTTGCACATTTTTTGAGTAAAATATGTTCTCTATGTTTGAATACTTGGAACTGTTTTTAAAGATGTATGTTTCACTGGGGCCCAGCTCTCTTATAGTAGTTAACTTAGATTTAAAAGCCATGGATACTCAACACAGAGGGCTCAGCCAAGAAGAAACAAATTGTAGACCAAACTTAAACCACACTATCAGTCCTACAGACAGTTCATCTTAAAAGGAAAACAAATCTACAATACTGAATTGCAACATACAATTTGCCCTTAAGTAATTCAAACACAAGAAAATCCAAGTTTATAGTGCTTCCAATTTGCCCGTGGGTATTCATAATACAAAAAGTTTTCTGCCATACAATTCAACCAAGCATTCTTACAAATAATTGCATTTAAAACCGCACATGTATATATATCTATATATTAAGTCTCTCTTTTGTATAAATATATTTAAAGTCAGGTTTTGTAGCATTCAGTGGCATATCTCTTAAGTTATGGTACACTGAAAGTTAAGCATATCATGAATATTTTCAGTACCTGACAATTATCAACTACAGAGTAATCAGGAAAACCAGAAACAGTAGTTTATGTTTGTGATAAAGAGTTACTGACTGATACAGTAAGAATGAACCCAACTGCAGGAATACTGAAGCAGAGGCACCCAGAGACCATCTGACTTGTTCAAGCCTGTCATCACATCATTCATTTAGTGCTGGGAAGGCATCACATGCTGTTCCGGACCCAAAATGCACACAGGCTCAGTATATCACATCCAAGTACAAATCAGAGTTCATGGTTACCAACACTGGATGGTAAACACAAGACTCCTTTCTTGATCCACCTCTAAAGGAAGGGGAGAACTATGGTAGTCACCTTTCACGACAATGGTAGTCACCTTTCACGACAAATTAAATAATTATTAACAACAATAACTGCTTATCTTTAATATACCTTGCACTGCTAGAAGCTGCTCCTCTGTGGTCCAACGGGCATTAATTTTCTGATTTGACTACAAAATTAAAGAGAAGTTTCCTAATGAGGATATGAAGACAGACATTTTTCCAAAGTGTTTATTTTTAAAAACTTTTCACCAAATCATAGATAAGAGATTACTAAAACTCTGATTTATGAGGATTTCATTTTTATAAGACTTAAAAAATATATTTTGAATTACCTTTTACCAACACAAAAAAATAATGAAAGGGAAATGTACCAGTTTGGGAGAAAGAAAAACATTCGCACTTACACCCTAATCAGAGGTATCAAAACTGAGAAAATCTATTAATCACTCATTTTCCAACTACAACGTTCCTATCATACACTGCACATGTTAATTTCAGCCTAGTTTTAACATTTAAGAGACTTTGTTTTCTTTATAGAAGGGTGATTCTCAAAATTTCTTTTCTTTATATTTAGACTAAACCTATTCTTACTCCATCAAAAATAGTGTTGTATAAATTAATGTAAAACTGTAGATAAGGCCTGTGCCCTAAATTAATATTTCTAAAGCAGAGAATGACTGAGTATAAGAATAGATTTCCCCCCAATACTTCCTACATTCATCCTAGTATTTTTGTTTAAAAAATTTCTCAGTTTAAGATTTTGACTATGGCAGTATTACAGTATTAAACATCTAACCAAATTTCACTAGTATACACCCACTTCTTAGTAATCAAGAACCTTTGGCAGTAGATGGACGGATAGAAATAAGCATTTCAGCCTACAGAGGTTTATAGTAGAAACTGCCCAGATAAAATGGCCAATGTAATACACATACATGCTGGGCAAAATAGAAAGTAGGGTTTCCTCTAAGAAGGGGTGTTGAGGTCTTATCTCAGTTGTAGTCTTAGCAATAAGAATCTCCACAGTACGCAGAGATTCTGGGTAATATCAACTTTCTCACCACGAGTGAAGACATATAAGCAAGCATTTGGAAGAAAGAATGAAACATAAATTCAAAAAAAGTTATGAAAGAAGAAAGAAAAAAGTAAAAAAAAAAAAAAAAAAGACCTTGAGTAAAGGAGGGAAAAATAAAAAATACAAAGCACTGAGTTCCAAATGATAAGATTTTAAAAAGGATAGCAAGGCAGGCTAGGCAACGTGGACAAGCCTCCAGGTTAGGATACCTGTGAGGAGGCAAAGGAGTAACAGGAAACAGGCAAAGAGAAAGAGGGGAAACAGGACATACAGGAGTCGTAAGGGTGAACCAAGGCTAAAACAGTGCAAACAAAGAGAGAAGACAGGGAAAACCAGCAATTTTCAACACATGGTCTCCCAAGAGGAATAGTAAGAATGGAGTAGGAAGTAATATCTGAGTTAATACCCAGGCAATGTGATGCTACCTTGGCCGTGAAAGGTAGACAGAAGAGGTCCTTAGTACCCAAGGATAACTGGTATTGGAACCTATTTAAAAGAGGTCCAGATATTTCATGGTAAATGGTTAAAAAAATAAAAGGCTGAATGTAACTTAATCTGAAATATGAAACTAAAACTTAGGAAAATTAGTTCATTAAAAGATAGTTCTGATTCTGCTTACAAGCTTTAATTTTATTTCTTGGCATACCTTTTGTGATTATACAGTGGTATAACACTCTCTAGCTTTGAAATTTACAACATGACCACAGAATATAGGTCATTTTTGTTTTGAAGATGTCAGTGATTTTCTCAAATTTCTCTTCTCTTTATTGTTACTCAAATTATTCTTCTTTTAAATGCCTGAGGCACTATCTTTTTTTTTTCCATCATTAATTCTGTTACATACCCCTTTGTCGACAATTTTGCAAGTGACTACAGCCATTCTGTACCTTCACAGACTTCATGAAGTTTCACATCTTTTGCAAGGCTTACAATTTCATTTTGTATTTGCACTGTATTAGCAAGAGAATAACAGAGGAAGATGTTGCTGTCATGGATGGGAAGGGTAACAGCTAGAATTAATTAGAAGAATTAGTGAGGAGAGCCTAACTTTGTAAGTGCTGAATTCACTAGTGAATAGTTTCTTGTTTGGCAACCTTTGCTTCTCCATCTATCCCTTAGATTAATGAGCATTTGGATACTGAACATCTCTTGTGATACTACATTGTACGTGGTTCTTAGGATTAAAGTTAGCATATATGTGGAATATATATAAGGACATATGTAACCTCGTGGCTCTAGTAAAGAATCCACCCGCCAATGCAGGAGATGCGGGTTCGATTCCTGGGTCAGGAAGATCCCCTGGAGAAGGAAATGGCAACCCGTCCAATATTCTAGCCTAGGAAATCCCATGGGCAGGGGAGACTGGCAGGTTACAGTCTATGGGGTCACAAAGACTTGGACATGACTTAGTGACTAAACGACAACAGCAAACAGTGACAGAAACATCAAGCACGGTGCCTGAGCAAACAGAAATTAGAGCTGATCAGTCAATGTCTGTTAGACCCGAAAGGCAGAGAATGGAGGAAAAGGTATCATTCATGAAAAGGGAACAAAAAGTAATAAAGAAATAGCAAGCCCTATGAAGACTGATTTTTGGCTTTCAAGTAAATCAGAAGATGGGATAAACACAAGTAACTATTACTGAAAACAGTATACTGGGGATTCAAAGGTCAGAGGGAAAAGTCAAAGTGATTAAAATAGGGAAAAAGGAAAGTTGAAGGGACTGCAGTCAGAGATGGATTTAAGAACATAAGTTCCTAAAAGGCAAAAATGAGGAGAAGGCATACCACGTTCAGGAACAAGAGGATTTTTGTTAGGAAGCAGTGACAAATAAGCCTGGAAGGTTGGTGATCTTTAACTAAACCAAAATATGGTGAGGTCCAGTTCTGTAAGGGCTGAAAACACCAAGGCTGATGAGGTTCATACTAGATATAAGGAGCAATCTGGGGGAAGCAGGGAGCAGAGAGAGAAGGGTGATGCTTTCAAGGACTTAGGATTTGGGAGATGTGGGAAGGTAAGGCTAAGACGAGGAATTTAACTTGGGATACATTGAAAATAAGGTATTAGGCAGGAGGCTAAAATATTCATCTATTCAAATACATTTTTTTAAGGTGTTTGTAAAATGCTTTCGAGGGAAAACAATGGAATCAGCTTACTCAGATGAAAGGTTCTAAAATCAGACCTGAATTTTTTTGAAGTTTTTTTTCTTCCAAAACTACCCTTGAAATGTTCTTACAAAGGTGGCCATGGAGATAGGCAGTCTTGCAGAAAGTCCATGCTGGCAGTTATTTCTCCAGTACCTGAAAGGGCCACTAGTTTCTCAGTTATACCCCAGATGAAGCTTTTGGCTCAAATTAAGAACAGTAGTAAATGAAAAATATAAATACTTATGTAAATACTAGAACATCGTTCAGTTTGAGGAAATGCTCAGGAGGATGTGAAAGCTAAAACTGACTAAAGGAATGCTGGATTCACAGTTCCCAGCTTTTAACTACTCACTCGGGGTCATACACTCAGTAAATGGAGTTCAGGCAGAATTGCCAGCACTGTTGCACTTGCTGTTACTAAACTTACTCTCTCTTTTTTATTTGGTTGAATTTATGTCATTTAAATGTATATATGATATGACTTTAATACAGCAAAGTGATGAGGTTGTATCAGATTTCCAAAACAGAAGAGAAATACATCCTGAGGATAAAAACTTGGAGGATGTCTTTATTTACATAGAGTAAGAAAAATTATAGCTGAGAAGGGAAATAATAGTTATAAAAGTTAAAGTAAGAAGGAGGTCATCATTCTGTGAAAGGCTCAGATATAGGCAAGGGAAATGAGTTAGAGCTGTGGAATTTCGTCATTAAGACCAATGGTAACGTTTAAGAAGACACTTCAGTGGAAAAATGTAGAGGATGACTTGAAACTGTATGGAATTAAACAGTCGATGTGCAACAAAATGCAAACAGTGGAAGAAAGGAAAGGCTGTAGGAATAAGAGGGTCAACATTTTAAAAACATATAGAATTCCTTTAAGTTACTGATTTTTATATTTTATAGCTAAGAAAGTTTGGTAGAGATGTGTTTAACTTAAGGAAAGGACAACTAGACTATATCCAGGAATCTAAAATTCTGTGGTAGTTATAGCTAGCTATGAGGTACCACTGAACACATTCTTTTTCTTAAAAATAACAGAACAACAATGTAAAACAATCCGGTATATAATAGCAACAATAATGCAAAAGACCCCAAAGAGCCGTCTAGGACAATCTATGGCACCCACAGCAAGTTCAACATCTTTACTGCATCCTTCCCCTGGCTAAATTTCTTCATGTCTTTCCCATTTTTGTCAGTAGTAGTTGCATACTACCTCTGACTTGGAAGAGTTAAAAAAGGTTACCAGGCTACCCAGTGTTGAAAAGTCAACCCAACACCCATAAAGAAAGGATGTCACACACCTATACATGAAAATATCCATAGATTTGGAAACTTCTAGCTTCAAAAAGCACCCCTTTCTCAGATTCTTCCTTCTGAATTCACGGATCTCCTTGCCCCTTACCTAAACTCCTCTCAAAACAAATCAAAGCATAATCAAACGTACCACCACTCCTTGCAACACCCTTATATACTTTCAAGGAGATACATAAACATGTACTTTGCAAATGTTCTCTAGGTTTTTCACCTGCTCTCCATTCCTACAACTAATACCTGATACTACCCAATACCTCTTTGCCACTTATTTTCTCTCTCACATCCCTGGTATTTCAGCAGCTCTAAAGTTCTAATTTATCTTGTATAACACGGCCAGGATAATTTTCCTAGAACACAACTTTCTCATTACATCCTCCCTAAATTGAAAAAACTGTAGGATCTTTTCATTTGCCTTAATTTGCCTAATTTAAAAGGCAAAGTTCTCTTCTTAGCTTTCACAAAAGCTTTTCATAGCTTTCACAGTGGTCTTGCCCACTGATTTATAAAACAAATAAGTCCCTGTTAAACTCAACCTTATTAATACCTCTCATACATCCTGTGCATTCATCCTCTGCAACCAAGTGTGCCTTCCAAAGTAGACAACATGCTTCCTCAGAAAGCAATTTTTATACTTCCACTGAACTCTCAGCAGTGATTAGCACAATAATGAGCTCATAATACATGCTTAGGGAATATCCAGTGTTCTTGATTTTCCCCTCTGGATTTATATTTTGAATGCACTGTTCAACATCCAATCACTGTTTATGTTATTCCTTCCACCTGCCCTTTTAGTATTATGCAAAAATCCTACTCACCCTTCAGCTGAAACGTCCCCCTCTAAGAAACTTCAGCTGAAACATCCCCCTTTAGGAAATGCTCTCTGATTACCCTACTTGAACAATAGCCACTTGTTTTATTAATATCTTCACTTATAAATCTATAAATTTAATGTTTGTCTTCTAATATCTAGACTATAAATTCTTTTTTAAAAAGTAAATGCAAAAAATCTATCCTTCCTCTTTTTTAGGTGTCGCCTCTGCCCTCCCCCCCACACAGAGCCTAATGCAGTGTCTTATAAAAAACAAGTGATCAACAAATACTTAGGTAAGTGAATTAACTTTCTTCACCAATTTTTCCCTACATGAAAATAACAAATACAACCAAATGAATAAGTATCTTAGTAACTGTTTAGTTACAGCTGAGTTACATCATTTAGTAGCTTGTTGTTTAAAAGGTTAATAAAATTCTTCTATTAGGTATTAGGGAGAACTTTTTTAGGTTGGGTATCAGCTAACCTAAAGGTAAGAGGATAAGGTACATGATTTTTCAAGGTTTTTACTATAACTGTTAATCTAGTGTCTTGAAATATATCTACTCAGGTTGTTCTCCCCTATAAAGCAATAGGAACAATATGATACCTACAAATATATCCTGGGCATTTTCTACATGACAAAACATATATACATTTTTCAAGTGCATGTGAGTTCAAAATCAACCTCAATGTATTATACAAACTTCAATGTACGGACTGCAGTGCATTAAGGTTTTGGTTGTTTCATTTTGATCATTATTTTTACAATAAACCAAGAGATGTAATAAATGGTAACTTCCTAACCAATAACTACATTTATATGTGGGAATCTAACATACACTTTTACTACTACATAAAAACTTCCAAAAGAGGCAGCATCACATTAATCTAGGGCTCCACCTGGACCCTTAGGAATCTAAAACACAGCCAGAGGATCACTATTCACTATGATGTGTGATCTTGATCAAGTCAGCTTTTCTCTCCGAGGCCCAGCCCCCTCATGCAAAGTGACAGTGTTTCCCTCACCTACTTCTCTGGACCTAAGTGGGCATGAAGAGAGGCCGCGCATAGGGAAGCTGCACACGCCGTCACACCTTCACACCCTATTTTACATGAGGTTAACGAACGAGGCTATTCTGCGATTTTCTGAAAAATTTGAGGTTAGAATTTTATTCCCTTGAAAATTTGGTAGACTTTTTCTATAAAGTTGTCTTGGCCTGCTCTTTTCCTATGAGGAAAATGTTCACTGTTTCTTGAATTATTTAATGGTTATATATCATTCAGTTTTCATTCTTTTAAAGACAATTTTGGTAAACCATATATTCCTAGGAATTTCTAAGTTTTGTGTAAACTTTCAAACTTATTGGTATAAAGTTCTTCAAGCTATTCCAATAAGGTTTTCAGTATCTGCTATATTCTTTAATTTTTAAATTATAAACCCATAGTAATATAAGAACATTTTAAGTGCCTTGCTTTTATGCATTTTATAATGGTTGGATGCCATCACTGACTCAATGGCCATGAGTTTGAGCAAACTCAGGGAGATAGTGAAGGACAGGGAAGCCTGGCACGCTGCAGTTCATGGGGTCGAAAAGAGAACAACAATGTGTAATTAATTAAATATTACATTAATTTCAACACAAAATTTTAAATGAATTTTTAAATGAATTTTTTGATGTAATAATTTAACATAAAATAAAGCAGTATTCTTTGTGTTACACTGCTAAGTCACTTCAGTCGTGTCCGACTCTGTGCGACGGCAGCCCACTAGGCTCCTGTGTCCCTGGGATTCTCCAGGCAAGAACACTGGAGTGGGCTGCCATTTCTTTCTCCAATGTATGAAAGTGAAAAGTGAAAGTAAAGTCGCTCAACCATGCCTGACTCCTAGTGACCCCATGGACTGCAGCCTACCAGGCTCCTCCATCCATGGGATTTGCCAGGCAAGAGTACTGGAGTGGTTGCCATTGCCTTCTCCGTTTATTACACTATCTTTATTTAAATATTACTAGACTGTCAGTTTACCTCTGGGTTTGCAATGAGATATTAGTCTACATATATTTCTTTCTTTTCCACTGCCTAACCTTCTTGAAAGAGACTGTTCAAAACAAACAAAAACAACTTCCTTCATAATGATTCTTCCTTTCTAGAAGATTCTAGAGAGTAAGATGGCATATGAAGTACTACTTTTCTGCCTGCCACTCCCCCCCACCGCCCCACTCATACATAATTCATTTGTAGATATTTCAGTCAATCTGCTATCTGGAGGGAAAAAAATCCTATTAGGATCAAACAGGATTATTTGATTATTACATACTTAGAAAAGTAAGGCCAGGATATGAAGCATAACATAGGAGTCTTAAAAAAAAGAGAAAGAGAAAAGATTTTATAATAGAAGCTTCTATAAAAAGGTATGATTGGACAATAAGCATTTAAGTACACCCTTAGACATCACCAATATAAAAAACATATTAAGTTTTAGGAGAAGTACAAGTAAGACTTGAGAAAATGTCCAATCTATATCTCATATTTGGATTTCGTATTTTCCAGGATATAAATTCACACACTAAAATTCTAACTGGAAACCTGAGCCAATAAACAAATATTCAAAACTAAAGTAAAATTTTGTTGAAACTGTTAAAATGAGCTCCTTGTGATCTTTTTCTTCCTGTTACCAATTTACACAGGTAGGAAACAGCTTTGAACAAACATTGCTATTGACCCCAAAATGCACTTCTCCATCAATGACCTTCCAGTTTCACATGCACTGGGCCTACTATTATAGCTATTTTGTGTGCTTGATTGCAAGTGCTAAAGACAGTAATGGAATGATTTAACTTAAATCATTAGCCAAGTCTCAAGAGATTACCTATTTAAATAACAAAATAAGAAACATAATAAATTATCTATATAATAAAACCTTCAAAGCGCACATGTAACCAAAATACAGTAGTTGAACACTAAATAACTCAAAGAACAAGGCTGCACCATACTTAGTCACTACACTCTTCAATTACATACCTCAGGAGGCTTGAATTCTTCAATTCCACCTTCCATTTTCTGTTTAAGCGCACTGTTTACTTGCTTAGCATTCTGAACCTTCAAAAAACAGCCAAAACTATGAATCAGATCATGTACTTAGGTGAATTTTTGAGTATTAATAAGCGAAAAGGACACATATTAAAAACTCTGTTACCCCAGGGGGATAGAACACTTACCACACTTAGGGTGGAACACACCCCTCACTCAAGTAGCATACATGTGAACTATATACACACCCAACAGACTAACTGACACAGTTCATAATAATCACTTAATTCTCACGACTACTCTGTGAAGTAAGTGTCAGTTCTATTATAACCTGACATATCCATTCTCAAAAGCCACAGTACTATGCAAACTGCACAGTGAAAACCACAGGGCTTATGGGGGAAAAGAGCTTGAGACACAACACTCAAAAACTTCATCAACTACACACAGCACAGTTTTAAGCAGTACGGAAATTCACAATTGATACAATAAAGATGATGCTTTACCTTAAAAGGTTGCTTACATAAGTGGCTGCCAAAATAACTACAACTTGTGAATTGTTGGGAAGTGGCAGAAGAGTTATTTGAAATCAGATGAAAAGTTTTAACACCAGATGTGGGTGTGTATGGCAAATAACACAGTATATGCCTACACAGTTCAAATGGCCACACTCAGCTAGGTGTAGTTTTTTACTAACAAAAATCACATGTAAGCAAATGCAAAAGTCACATTATGTTCAAATTGTCCCCATGTTTATCAGTGATGTTGGAACAGATTCATGCTTTCAAAACAAGCACTAGAGCAAAACTGGACTTCGATTTAAACAGCAGAAATGAAGGAGTGGTGGTGGTACACAAGACGGGTCAAAGAAATAACTTGGAAACAAAATTAAGACATATCTGTAAACAATTGATTGTGGATAATTAGGGAGAAGGAGGAATCAAGGATAACTCTTTTGTCACTGGCTGGAGTAACTGAGAATACATGGTACTACTCAACCAGACAGGGAGTGCACAAAGGGGAACAGGTTACTCGTGGACATGGAAGAAATCAGTCTGGACACTGCTTATGAGATGTTTGGGATAATAAATGGTAGAATTTATAAACCTAAGAATGCAAATCTTCACTATGTTACACATCAAATGAATATCCAAGAAAGGAACTTAAAGCTTTAAAAAAGTTCTTTCACAAGAATCAAGAAAGGACTTTCCTGGTGGTCCAGTGGCTAAGAATCCACAGAGGATACAGGTTCAACCCCTGGTCCAGGAAGATTCCATGTGCCATATAGCAACTAAGCCTGTGAGGCACAACTACTGAAGCCTGTGCTTGGCAAGGAGAGAAACCACTACAATAAGAAGTCTGCGTGCCAGAATCAAGAGTAGCCCCTGCTCATGCAGCCAGAGACTCAGCAAAGCCAAAAATAATAAACAAACAATTTTTAAAGAAATCAATAAAAATAGCTTATAAGTGAAGTAATAGTGGAATAGTAGTACTGATGACTCAGTATGATTTATAGGTGGCTAAGAACATTTTATTCATTATTTAAAAAAATTCTGAGCACTTAAAAAATATCACAGGCAAAGTGTTTTAGAAGTTCTCTAAAGAGAAGGGGTGCTATGGGTTGGAAGATGGGAGTCTTCTACACACATTTATGGTTTGACTAAAGGCAACTGAACTGAAAAGGCAAAGCATTCAATCAAATATATACTATATATACTTGAGAATCCAGCATCATAAGTCAAAAGAAAGGAATTCCGAGGAGGAGGAGGTGGCTTTCAAAAGAGATAAAGAAAAACCAAGAAGAGGGCACTCGACTGGGCAACTTGTTCATAAACAATCTTAAGACAGCTTATTCAGTGGCAGAACTGGGATGGGATGTGGGACAGAAACTAGATTGGGAAGCCTCTGAAAATAAGTGGTAAGAAAGCAGAGGAAGCTAATGTGGTAGATTTTGATATTTATTCTGGAACTTTGCTGGAGAAGAAAACAGAAATATAAGAGCAGTTTGGGTAAGTAACCAGGGTCAAGGGGTAGAGAAATCTGAATGTTTAGGATAGAGAAAAACCATCTCGGTCCCATACTACCCTGTTGCAAAGTTCTTACATTATATGGAAGTGGTAATAATATTAACTCTAATGGTGCATACTGTGATATCTAAACAAGGATGACACTGTAAGCTAAGGATGCATGTTGTAATCCCTAAAGCAACTACAAAAAAAAGAAGAGATACAGCTGAAAAATATAAATATGACCATGTTATACACCTCTTTTAAATCCTTCAGTAGTTTCCTCACTCATGATGAATTTTAAATTTAACATGCTCTTCCTATAAATTTCTGTCTAGCTCTTCAAATAACCCGCTAAAGGCAAGTAGGAATTAATGAAGCATTTTAAGATGAGTGACCTTGATTACACCAGTATTTTAAAAGAATAACATTGATAAAATGTGTTAACAAGGGACTGAGAAGAGGTAGATAGCAAAGAGAATCAACATGATAGTTATACTCAGAAAACAGGTGATAAGGGCCATAACAAGGGTAGTAGGGATGAGATTAAAAAGCTGGGGATTGATTTAAAGGAAATTTCAGATATAAAATAATCTACCACTTGAGTTTGTGTGTGTTGAGAGAGTAATACAGGCAAGGGATGAGTAAAAGATAAATTCAGATGTTTCAACAAACAAGGAACAGAAAAAAAAATCTTTTGGGAGTTAGATGTCTAACAGGTAGTTGGAAATATAGCTATAGAGCTTAGGAGAAAAGCCACAGCTTAGGAAGTAAACTCAGAAGTCACTGGCAAGGTTGGTTAACTTATACCAAGAAAGCCCAGTCTTAAAACTTAAAACAACAACAGGAATAAATAAATAAAGGAAAAGCCAGAGAAAGACTGGAGACCTAATAACAACCAATAATGAGTACGTATTATGTGCAAGGCACTAATGTTTTAAGCATTTATACTATATTACCTGTTTAATTCCTCCCAACCAAAATATCATTATCCTCATTTTAAGACAGAGAAACTGAAGTTGAGAGAAGTTAAACAGCTCCCCTAGGGTTGTGCAGGAAGTAGACAGTGTAGCTAGGTTTAGAACTTAAGATCACTGACTCTAAAACCTTATCCACTACCTGATTATGCTAAAAAACTTTTAAATAATACTGCTGCTACTACTACTGGTGCTAATGGTGACAATCCATATGTGTTATCTCAAATAATTCTCAACAGTCTGCAAGAGAAGTATGATTATTATCTCTAGTTTTATAAACAAACAATGGAAGCGTAGATTCTATTATTTCCCAACATCACAGAGTTAACAGCAATGCTGGGATTCAAATCTAAAGTACTCAGTGGCACCTTATAATTTGAAAACAAGGTAAATAAGAAAGATAAAGCTTATATAACTGAGTGGTTGAGAAAATCTGTAAAAAAATTGAGTATACAGGGATAAAGTAAATAAGCAAAATGGACAGAATGATAAAAAATAATGAATTTTAGAAAATACCTGACGTTTTAAAGAGATCAACTCCATGTCCAGTTGCCTCAGGATGGTGTTGGCTGCATTGGGGCTACAGGAGACAGCTACCACATCTTCTTGGGTTAAATACATGCCCTTCGGCGGACGGCACTTAGAACGCTGAGAATGATGGCGGTGTTGTAAACTCTGATATTCTCTCCTCCCAAGTCCAATCTTGCTAGTTTGGACAGGCTGGTCAGTATTACCCTGGAAGAAAAAATAATAATAGGTCATCTGGGTTTGTATACAGGTATAAGTTGAAAACAGTCTATTACTAACAGATTATTAATAAAAAGTATCTGTTACATTTAGTGCACCTACTAAATACTTCTACCCAATTATATTACACATGAGTCCAAACACACACACACACACACACACACAAAACAACTATCAATTAGGGGGAAATGAGCATACAACATAATGTATGTTTCATTAATCCACTCAATAAAATGTTAGGTTTATATGCCCAGAAGACTATGAACAAATGAAAAATAAGGTGGATTTTACATTATTTTAGTTTGCTTCACAATTTCAAGATGGGATATATTTTCTCTCAGCAAGGGGGGTGGGTAAGCTACAACTTACTAAGTGCAAAGTTTTAAAGAAAGTAAAAAAAGGGGCAAATTAGGAATCATGATAACTGGTAGCTCAGACAACTGGTAAAAAAGAGATAACATTTTATTCTCACTTCGGAGTTGCTGAAAGAGAACTATGCCTCTAAAAATTAAAAAGAGCAAGATTATTTTAATACTAAAACATTTCTAAACTCCAAGTCTATTTACCAGTGAATAAAGTAACATTGAAATTTTCACTTTGGAAGAGGTTTAAAAAGCTCTAATAATGATCATTATGAACTCTTAAGTAGGATTTCATTATTATATTTGCAATATTCTTAAAAACTGCGATGTAAAAATACAATGTTATTCTGCGCTTCTAAGATAGGAATCCATTAGAAACTCTGTCCCATTAGGCTGAAGACAATATACTGAATAGATTTAATAATTCATTAAAAAAGGAAGTCATAATATAATTATATAGTACCCAGTACTGTAATTCACTCTGTTCCTTAAAACTCAATTCAAAGCAACACATGACAGATTTGATGTTCAGGGAAAATCCTCCCAGTATAGCAGTCCTAAAATTGCTAGATCAAGTATTCTTCAAAAGCTTTTCAAATTCATCTCTGAGCTGGCAGAGAACTGAAGAAATCCCTCAGAGAGCAGAAATGATGAGAAAGCAGGAATCTAGAGAGAGAAGCAAGGATGCAGGAGCTGACACTGGCCTAAAGAACAATGGACAAGAGGTGAAGAGCACAAGAGTGACAGCCGGAACTCTGGAAGGGGAGGGGCCCCAACATCATCCAAAGTAGGAAAAATGACCCTGCCCTGCAAAGGGAGGATGATTTAAAGAAAGTTAAGACCACTTCAACTTTGGCTCAAAGGAAAGCAAAGAAACCAAAGAGAGTCTTTCCTGAGAATCCCTAACCACAGGCTTATATTCAGACAGGTTTGGAGACTAAATTTATATTCGAACTGTCTGGCCTGAAAAACCCCAAATCAAAAATGTACTTTAGAGTGTCTTAGGTTGGTAGGGCTTTCAGTTAGCAGAAGTAAATGCAAGCTGTCTTTAGATGAACGCACTGTAAATGCAGGTCTTGAAAATTTTCAACGTGTTCCAAGGAAAATGAGCTCACAACTACAAACTGCCAAACAAGCCTCCTGAGTAAAACACTGCAGAAGGCAAACAACAGAATTATATCTGCAGAGATCACAACTATTATAATTACTGGATAAAGATGATGCAATAAAGATGTTATACATGTACAAAGAAAGAATTGAAAATATGGAATATTCTTAAAAGAAATTAGTCCATCAAAACTGACCAAGCAGACAGGCAAAAAAACCAAACAACATCTGGAAATAAAAAAAATTATAAATCAGATTAGAAATTTAATGGATGGGTTACTCAGCAGACTAGACAGAGCTCAAAAGAAAGTTAGTGACTCTGAATGCACTTATTAGAAAAATGCCCAAAACGTAGCATGGAAGTATGGAAAGACATGGAATACATGAGTGATAGAGACATGTGAAAAGTCCATTACGTTTCTAAAAGAATTCTCAAAAGAAAGCATAGAGAGAATGAAGGAGACCTTAGAGTCAACAAATGAGACTTTTACAGAACTTAGGATTTAGAAAGTACAAAGAAATCCAAAACAAGTGTCAAAAAAATAAATCCATAGCCATATACTTCTAAATGAAACCATGGAACACTAAAGACAAAGAAGAGATCATAAAAGCAGACAAATAGAAAAGTTAAATTGCCTCCACAGGAGGGTGTGGAGAAGAGCACCCTCTTGCACTGTTGGTAGGAATGTAAAACGACATCACCTTATGGAGACTCCTTAAAAAACCAGGAAGAGAACTACCATATGACCCAACAATCCCACTAATTGGCATGTAACCTAAGAAAACCATAACTAAAAAGAGATGTTGCAGCACTATTGAAAATGGCTAGGAAGCAATCCGGATGTCCATCGACAGATGAATGGATAAAGAAGCTGTGGCACATACATGCAATGGAATATTACTCAGCCATAAAAAAACCCCATTTGAGTCAGCCCTAATGAGGTAGATGAACCTAAAGCCTGTTATACAGAGTGAAGTAAGTCAGAAAGAGGAAAACAAATATTGTATATTAACATACACACACACACACACACACACACACGAGAAGGCAATGGCACCCCACTCCAGTACTCTTGCCTGGAAAATTCCATGGACAGAGGAGCCTGGTAGGCTGCAGTCCATGGGGTCGCTAAGAGCTGGACAAGACTGGGCGATTTGACATTCACTTTTCACTTTCATGCATTGGAGAAGGAAATGGCAACCCACTCCAGTGTTCTTGCCTGGAGAATCCCAGGGACAGGGGAACCTGGTGGGCTGCCGTCTATGGGGTTGCACAGAGTTGGACACGACTGAAGTGATTCAGCAGTAGCAGTTCGCATATATATATATATATATATATACACAAACACATATATATATGTGTATATATATAAAATCTATAAAGATGGCACTGATGAGCCTATTTGCACGGCAGCAGTGGAGATGCAGACAGAGAGAACAGACCTGTGGGCACAGTGGGGGAAGGAGAGGGTGGGGCGAATTGAGAGAGCAGCACGGAAACATATAAGTTGCCACAGGTAAAAGAGACAGCCAGAGGAAATTTGCTGTATGACGCAAGGAGCTCAAATCAGGTGCTCTGTGACAACCTGGGGGGGGGGG
>SJYA01007879.1:0-17541 GCA_006410615.1 Neotragus moschatus | reverse complement strand
CAGTCTGTTGTTCCATGTCCAGTTCTAACTGTTGCTTCCTGACCTGCATATAGGTTTCTCAAGAGGCGGTTGTAATATTTGACATTTCCACCAACAGTATATGAGAGGCCAATTTGTTCCACATCCTTACTGGTTTAAGTCAGAATTTCCCTAATAACTAAAGACGTTGGTCATCTTTTCATGGACTTATTTCCCATCTGTTTTTTTTGTTTTGTTTTTTGGTGAAATGCCTGTTCAGACTTTTCCCCTATTTTTTGGTTCGGTTGTTTGTCATTTTCTTACTCATTTGTAAGAGTATTTTGTATATATTTTATGTATATCAGTTCTTTGTCTAATAGGTTTTGCAAATATTGTCTCCCAATATATGGCTTGCCTATTCCTTTTTATAACAGTGTCTTTTAATTACTTTTTTGGGGGGAATTGCTGTGTTGGGTCTTCGTTATCACATGGGCTTGTCTCTAGTTGCAGCAAGTGGGAGCTACTCTCTAGTTGCAGTTTGAGGGCTTCTTGTTGCAAGAGCACAGGCTCTAGGGCACATGGACTTCAGTAGTTGCGGTTCCGGAGCACAGGCTCTGTAGTTGTGGCACACAGGCTTAGATGTCTCGTGACATGTGGGGTCCTCCCGGATCAGGGGTCACACCCATGTCTCCTACGCTGGCAGGTGGATTCTTCACCATGAGCCACCAGGGAAGCCCATAACAGTGTCTTTTGAAGAGAAAAACATTTTAATTTTGATGAAGTCCAGTTGATTTTCTTTTTAGAATTTATTCTTTGTGTGAGCTGTTTTAAAATTTTTGCCAAACCTAACGTTAAGATTTTTTCCTGTGTTTTCTTCTAGAAGGTTTATAGTTTTTAGCTCCTACATTTAGGCCTATGTTCCATCTTGAGCTGAATTCTATATATGTTGTAAGATATAAGGGTCAGGATTCCTTTTCATGACTCGTTCCTTGGATGTCTTTTCCATCTCTCCACTCTCTTGAAGAGCTTTCTAACCATATGGCTTTGAATATCATCTGAACATTGTTGTATACGGACTTAATTTACATTTGCAGCGTAGACTGCCGTACTGAACTCTCTCTGGTCTCACAGTTGTTGTTGTTCAGTTGCCCAGTCTGACTCCTCACGACCCCATGGATGCAGCATGCCAGGCTTCCCTCTCCTTCACTGTCTTTCAGAGCTTGCTCAAACTCATGTCCGTTGATGATGGAGTTGGTGATGCCATCCAGCCATCTCGTTCTCTGTCACCACCTTCTCCTCCTGCCCTCAGTCTTTCCCAGTATCAGGGTCTTTAGTCCACTGAGTCGGCTTTTCACATCAGGTAGCCGAAGTATTGCAGCTTCAGCTTCAGTCCTTCCAGTGAATATTCAGAGTTGATTTCCTTTAAGATTGACTGATTTTATCTCCTTGCTCTCCAAAGGACTCTCGAGTCTTCTCCAGCACCACAGTTGGAAAGCATCAGCCTTCTTTATGGTCCAACTCTCACATCCATACATGACTACTGGAAAAGCCGTAGCTATTACTGTACAGACTTTATCGGCAAAGTGATGTCTCTGTGTTTTAATACGCTGTGTAGATTTGTCATAGCTTTTCTTCAGGCAGCAAGTGTCTTTTAATTTCATGGCTGCAGTCACCATCCCCAGTGATTTTGGAGCACAAGAAAATAAAGCCTGTCACTATTTCCATTANAAGCCGTAGCTATTACTGTACAGACTTTATCGGCAAAGTGATGTCTCTGTGTTTTAATACGCTGTGTAGATTTGTCATAGCTTTTCTTCAGGCAGCAAGTGTCTTTTAATTTCATGGCTGCAGTCACCATCCCCAGTGATTTTGGAGCACAAGAAAATAAAGCCTGTCACTATTTCCATTATTTCCCCATCTATTTGCCATGAAGTGATGGGACCAGATGCCATGATGTTAGTTTTTTGAATGTTGAGTTTTAAGCTAGCTTTTTCACTCTCCTCTTTCACCTTCATTAAGAGGCTCTTTAGTTCCTCTTTGTTTTCTGCCATTAGCGTGGTCTCAAAATTAGTTACCTATTGAACATTTCATTTCATGTTTACTTGAAAAGTATCTCGAATTCGTCCAAAACTGAGCTCCTAATGTCCCCTTTCCCTTCCTCCACACCTGCCCCTCTGATAATCTTTGCCACGTAACTATATGTCAAGCTTCAGTTGTTCGGGGCAGAATCTTAACACCCTCTTTGTCCTCTTTCTCTCACACCCCACCTCTTGCTCTTTCTGTTGGCTCAACCCTCACACTGAGAAGCCCCTCTCTTCTCACCGCTTGCTTGTCACCACTCTGGTCCAGCCCGCGGCCACTGCGCCTAGGCTGCTGCTGAAGCATTCCAACAGGTCTTCCCAGTTCTAGCCATGCATGTGTGTTGTCTGAGTTAGGTACTGTCGTTTTCTGCTCAGGCTCTTCTAGTGCCTTCTCATCTCACTTAGAAAAGTAGCTAGAGGCTTTAATGTCATCTGAATTCTCACACCATCTAACCCCTCATTACCTATTTGACTTCATCTCCCACCAGAGTTACTCAACTCCAGTCACACTGGCCTGGTTAGTGTTTCTCAAACAATCCACCTGCCCGCCACAGGACCTGTGTACTTGCTGTTTCCTCTGTCTGGGGTCTTCTTCTAAGTATTTTAAATTTGGTTCATTTTCTTACTTCCCATGGCTTCCCTGATAGCTCAATTGGTAAAGAATCCACCTGCAATGCAGTAGACCCCAGTTCAATTCTTGGGTCGGGAAGATCTGCTGGAGAAAGGATAGATAGGCTACCCACTGCCGTATTCTTGGGCTTCCCTTATGGCTCAGCTGGTAAAGAATCTGCCTGCATTGTGGGAGAAACTGTATTCAAACCTTGGGTTGGGACGATCCCCTGGAGAACGGAAAGGCTACCCACTCCAGTAATCTGGCCTAGAAACTTCCATGGACTGCTTAGTCCATGGAGTCACAAAGAGTCAGACACAACTGAGCAACTTTCACTTCAGTTCAGTTCAGTCACTCAGTCGTGTCCAACTCTTTGCGACTCTGAGGACTGCCCCACGTCAGGCTTCCCTGTCCATCACCAACTCCCAGAGCTTGCTTGCTCAAACTCATGTTCATCCAGTCGGTGGTGCCATCCAACCAACTCATCCTCTGTCATCCTCTTCTTCTCCTGCCTTCAATCTTTCCCAGCATCAGGGTCTTTTCTAATGAGTCAGTTCTTTGCATCAGGTAGCCAAAGTATTGGAGTTTCAGCTTTAGTATCAGTTCTTCCAGTGAATATTCAGGCCTGATTTCCTTTAGGATGGACTGGTTGGATCTCCTTGCAGTCCAAGGGACTCTCAAGAGTCTTCTCCAACACCAGCCATAGTTCAAAAGCATCAGTTATTTGGCACTCAGCTTTCTTTAGAGTCCAACTCTCACATCCATACATGACTACTGGAAAAACCATAGCCTTGACTAGATGGACCTTTGTTGGCAAAGTAATGTCTCTGCTTTTTAATATGCTGTGAAGGTTGGTCGTAGCTTGTCTTCCAAGGAGCAAGCATCTTTTAATTTCATGGCTGCAGTCGTCATCTGCAGTGATTTTGGAGCCCAAGAAAATAAAATCTCTCACTATTTCCATTATTTCCCCATCTATTTGCCATGAAGTGATGGGTTAGTTTTCTGAATGTTGAGCTTTATGCCAACTTTTTCACTCTCCTCTCCTGCTTTTTCCTCTCCTTTCACTTTAGGTCTTTATTCAAATGTCACCTTAGTGAGACCTCTTCTAGCCTTCGCTTTTTTGTTTCTTTTTTTTAATTTGTTGTTGGTTTCAGGTGTACAGAAAATGACTCAGTTATACATATACATATACTCATTGTTTTTTGGATTCTTTTCCCACATAGGTTATTACAGATTATTGAGTAGAGTTTCCTGTGCTCTACAGTAGATCCTTGTTGGTTACCTACATATTCTATATATAGCAGTGTGTGTATGTTAATCCTGAGCTCCTAATTTATCCTTCCCTCCCGTGTTTCCCCTTTGGTAACTATAAAGTTTGTTTTCAGAATCAGTGAGTTTATTCCTGTTTGGTAAATGAATATGTATCTTTTGTGTTGGTTTTTGAAAAGTAGGTTCCACATGAGTTGTAGCGTGCCTTATTCGTCTTGTCTGATGTCGCTTAGTATGGTCATCTCCAGGTCCGCCCGTGTTACTGCAGATGGCGCTCTTTCACCCTTTTTTATGGCTGAATAATAGTGATATTCCATTATGTGTGTGCCCCACATCTTCCTTACCTTTCCTGTGGTGATGGGCATTGGGTCGGTCCCAGGCCTTGGCTACTGTGAATAGTGCTGTAAGGGCCACTATGCGTGTCTTTTCATATGATTAGCTTTCCTCTGTGCATTGCAACACCTGTCCCATACACACAGCTCCTATTCTCCTTTGCTGCTTTGGTTTTCTTTGTAACATCATCTGACACATAAGTGTCATCATCTGACATGCTGTGTACTTTACTGATTGTATCTCTCTTTATTCCCTCAATAGAATACGAGCTTTTTGAGAATTGTCTGTTTTGTTGCTTGCATTCCAGCCCCTAGACCAGACCCTGGTAATATTTACTGAGTAAATGAATGTAAGTAACATTTTAGGTGCAATATTTTTTTTGCTCTGAATATAAAGTGGAGACATTATCTTTTTTTAACCTTTCCTTTATTTTTAATAATAAAAAATGTTAAACACATTCAAAAGAATGTTTCAACATACAGGCAAGATATAAATAGTAATGGCAACAAATAGCAGCCACTTTCCTACCACCCAGGTTAAGAAACAAAATGTCAGTACTTCTGACGCCTCCTTGTTGCTTTCCCTTATCTTACTTTCCCTCATCTGCTCCATCCGTAACCCTTGTTCTGAGTTTTTCTTATTGTCGTTGTAGGTTTTCTGAATAGTTTTACTACATGTGAATGTCTCATTCCGTTCGTTATGTGTGTTTCTGACCTTTATAGAAATGGAATCCTGCTGTGAGTGTTCTGTCTTGTTCTCTCTGATCTTCCTGAGAGCCGTCCACATTGATGCATGGAGCTCTGGTTCATTTATTTTCACACCTATATATTAATAGTATCTCCATTGTGTAAGGAAGCTGTAGTTTATTGGGTTTCCTGTAATTAGAAATTTAGGGTTGTTTTCTTGTATTTTTATGCTAAAAACAGTGTATTTATGAACACATTTGTGCCCATCTCATGTAAAAGTGTTAGTCGTTCAGGTGTGTTCAACTCTTTACAACCCTGTGGACTGTAACCTGCCAGGCTTCTCTGTCTGTGGAATTCTCTAGGCAAGATATGGGAATGGGTTGGGATCTTCCCAACCCAGGGACTGAACCCAGGTCTCCTGCATTGCAGGAGGATTCTTTGCCATCTGAGCCGCCGGGAAAGCCCATGTCTCGTGGAACACGTGTGCGAGTGTTTCTAGGGCATGTTTTTATGAGTCCGATTTCTAGTCCATAGGGTATATGCATCTTTAATTTTACTGGTTAAGGCCAAACTGTTTTCAGAAGTAGTTGTACAAATTTATACACCAGTTGGCAGTGTACAAGAATTACTGTTAAGTTTTCCTAAAGTGGAAGATACAAAACAATATCTCACGTCAGTCTTGATGTGCATTTTCCTGTTTTCTTGTGAGGCTGATGTCTTTCCAGATTTAATTGGCCACTTCTGTTTCCTCTTCTGTAAAATGCACGTCCATGTTACCTACTCTTTTTGACTGGGTTGGTGTGTGGGAGTCCTTCACGTTTTCTGCATATGTACCCTTTGTCAGAGCCTGTAATGCAGACCCCTTCCCCACTTTGTAGCTTGTGTTTTCACTGTCTTTGGGTGAATAGGAATTCCAGATTTTTAAATAATTGAATCTAACCGTCTCTTCTTCATAACTTATGCTTGTTTACCTTTAAGAAGTTCAGGTCATCTGGAAACTTTCCCACCCTTCTGTCCTAGTATACTGCCCTCAGAGCTCTCCTCTGACCAGTCCTTGACAGTCTCTTCTCCAGAAGAGATCTGAAACTCAGTCACACTGGCAGAGGTGACTGAGAACAGGTCAGTTTTAGAAAACATTTTTATGTAAACAGGAATCAAATGCAAGCTAGTCTGTAGTGTTTTGTTTCACCTCTTTTTTTCTAGCTGTGATTTTCATTGTGGCATTCCTGGTGACTCAGTGGTAAAGAATCCGCCTGCCAGTGCGGGAGACGCAGGTTCTGTCCCTGGGTCGGGAAGATCCCCTGGAGAAGGAAATGGCAGCCCACTCTAGGATTCTTGCCTGGGAGATCCCAGGGACAGAGGAGCCTGGCAGGCTGAGTCCGTGGGGTTGTAAGAGAGTCGGACATGACTTAGCGACAAAACAAGTTTTCGTTGATTCTAATGGCTTACAGGGAAAAGATTTGGTCCTGAAATCAAACTCCACTCATGTAAGGTAAACCTAGGTTATAACTTTAATAGTTTGACCTTATATTAGTAGATACTTAGACAAATCCGTTTTCATTTTAAAGCTTGTTTTTAAAAGTGGTTGCCATGCAAAACTTTTCTACCTAGACATAGAAAATGAGATCAGTGTGGATTAATTAAAGTCTGTATTTATGTTTAAACAAATTTTGAATGTAATACTGTTAACTTAAATGTTGTTAACCAAAGGATAGTTAGGGAGAAATTAAGTGCCTTCTTGGTGCTTGAAAAATGTGTTCATTTCAGAAGTGCAGAATCATGGGGTTATAGAGGGACCCTTAGAAGTTCTTCTGAGGTGATCCATCTGGCAGAGGAATTCCTTCTACAGCATCTCTGCCCTTGGACTGAAGGCCTTGTCAAGGCAGGCAGTGTGGATAAACCAATTGTGTCCATGCATTCCTGTCAACAGAGTTTATTTGCTTAGTGCACATCTTTTTTTCATTGTGCTTGGGTAAACTTCACATCACTTTCTATCTTTGAAACGTAAAAAACTGATTCTTGTTTCACTTACACTTTTCTAACATCAGTTGTATGTGGGTATTTTTCTTCCACACAGACAGTTCTCTGATTTTCTGGACACTAGCTGGGTGTCCTGAAATTCAGTTGACTTCTGACCCTGTGGCACCCCCCTCAGCACCACCTGTGCACACAGTTGGACACTCTGGGGCATCACCTGTGCTTCTGACTGGTCAGCTATAAAGTGGTTCTCACACCCCTCTCAGGAAGCCCAGTCACTTGTTAGAGCAGCTCACAGAGCTCAGGAAGCAGTTGACTTATTACATCGCCAGTTCATTACGGAAGTATTAAAGATGCAGACGTCCATTGGACAAGGTCTGGAAGGGCTCTGAACACCAGCTCCTGTGCCCATGGGGTTTGGAGGGCACCACCCTCCTTGTTTGCGAGTGCGTCAGCCAGCCCAGACATTGTCCAGACCGGCTACTGTAGGGATTTTCACACAGGCTTCTTTGCGTGGGCACGGCTGATTAAATAATTGTCCAGAGGTTGGGGGGTGAGGGTGAAAATTCCCACCTAGTCACAGTTTAGTTCCCCTGGCAACCAGTCTCAAGCAATGGTTATCTAGGGGCTTTCCAGGAATCTTATTAACATAAAGGCTGTTGCGGTTGAAAAGTGCTTGTTGTGAATAACAAAAGAGACTCCTTTCACGTTTAATAGCTCTGGGACGGAGCTATTTCAGGAACCGAACCGGAGACCAAATATTACAACTAAAGATGCCTCCTTGGCTCTTATCACTTAGGAGATTAACAGGTTTTAGGAGATTAACAGGTTTTAGGAGCTCTGTGCCTAGAATGGGACCAAAACTAAGTATGTGTTATAAATCACAGGTTCACACTCTTACTTCTTACAAGTTCCAAATCAATGGGTTCTGAATAAAGGAAATTTTATCTCACTAAAAAAAGTCAATGTTGTGTGGAAGTTTAAACCGTCAAATAGGTAAATTCAGATTCCACTGAAATTGAAGAAGTACTTACTCTGTCAGACAGTGTACTAGGTAGTATCTCGTTTCATTTAACCTTTCAGCAGCACTACAAACGTAGTTCTTGGTAATGGCAGCCCTAATAGACAGTGAAGTTAGAAGGACCCTGTGCCTGGTACCACTGCAAGGTGGACAGCTGGGCCTGGCACACATGCTTCCTGATTCCAGAGCTCCTCCTGGTAATTTATATAAAAGAACAGTACTAGTAATAGGGATGTTTTACTAAGGATCTGGATGAATAACAAAAACAGATTTGGGGAGGCTGTGCCCAGTATCAACTATACCTAATGCAAGTCTGACCAGAAAATTGGAAATAAAAGTTCTCAAAGAATCCGTATTCCATTTACTCATAAACTGCACTTCGGTCTTGAGGCTGGTTAGTAGCAGTTTTGAAACCATGTGACTCAGATTGGGACTTTTAGACCCATGTTCTTTTAGAATCACTCACCTGGCGACTGGACTTACTGAGGCCCAGGTTCTTTGTGTCTCGGCTCAGAAGGGATCCAGCGAGAGGCAAAGTGATAGGCAAGAAGTAGTAGATGCATTGATAGAGGATGCTTGTGAGAGATGCGGTCGGGCAGTCAGGAGGCCTGTGCCCCAGAATTAGGCAGCTGCATTTTTATAATCAGAGGAGATCAGCAGAAGGATGGTAGCATTGTGTCTTTCACTTAATGGGCTGGGGGCGTATCTCGTGCTTTTATGGTTAAGCAAGCTGCTCGGTTCCACGCTGTTCTGAGGGCTTTCTTGAGCGATCATTAACTTACAGCAGCCTCCCAAAGTTCCCTAGGTTTCCCTCTGTTAGTAATCCCCTGTTGGGACTTCTCTAGCTACCTGTGTAACTGCGCTATTCTATCCATATCAGTTTTGCCTTCCTTGTTTGAGTATCTGTTCCACAGCTGCTTTCTCTCCTAGTTTCCCTCATGTATCACAACCACCCTGCTTATTAGCTTGTCCTCCTCCTAGGCCTATTGTTCTGCCTCTGATTTTCCTCCTTTTCACTGTGTTTTCTAAATCCTTATTAATTCCTAGGAGAGCACATTCTTAACCTTTTTCATGATGCACCTTTTTTGCTGCCTAACAAAAACACCCACAACCTGGTGACCTAGAGCTCTGTTACTTCCCACAGTTGCCTGGTGGCTTTCAGCTGGAAGGCCCCCTGGGCTCTGGGAGCAGCTGGAACCATTGGACCTCTGTCCCTGTGGGCTTTCATCCAGAAGGGAGGCTAAACGGGGCTTCCCCACACTGCAGTGGCAGTAATCCCACATGGCTGGCACTTGTTTATTAGGCCTTATTATCCAAGTTTTATAGGCTAAGCTCATTGTCACTGTAGAAGCCTCCCCAAGGGTGTGGATTGAGAGGGCTGATTGGAGCCATTGTTGTAAGTTAATAGTAATAGTATACTTTGCTCACCTCCTGATTGCCTTCTGTGTGCTTTGAGCGCTCAGTCACGTCCAACTCTTTGCGACCCCATGGACTGTAGCCCGCCAGGTTCCTCTGTCCATGGGGGTTCTCCAGGCAAGATACTAGAGTGGGTACACTCTCCCTTCTACAGGGAATTTTGCTGACCCAGGAATCGAACCAGAGTCTCCTGCATTACAGGTGGCTTCTTTACCGTCTGAGCCACCAGGGAAACCCAGTTGCCTTTTCGGAACCTGCACTTGCTATGATCATACTGTCTCCTGAATAGTTGCCCCTGAGTGGAGGTCCGTCAACATCCCCCTTATCTCAGAACCAGAGGACCAGGTTCTGCCATCCCAATGTTCCCGTTCAACCTTTCTGGAAAAAACCCTCTTCTCCCCAAAAGTGCCTTTAAGTTAACAAGATGTACTTTTACTACCCGTTTATCCTATTAATCATCATTTTCCACTGCCCTCTGCTCCAGTTACCCATGTGTTCTTGCATCCCTAGTCCAGCGCTTGATAGACAGTGTTAAAGGTTTTGTGTTGTCCTTAGACCTGGTACCAAAGCCTTTCATTTAGGAAGGTTGCAGACCTTAAATTTCTGATCAGATGAATTCAAGGTATTTTTTTAGTTGTCATCATTTCATGCTATCTGGCCCTGTTAAACTGTCTTCTTGCCAGAAACCTTCTTATCTCTGTCAGAGAAAAAGGAAAAAAATTCCTTTTATTTTTTTAAACAACTCCAGTTGCATCGGCAGCTTCAGATGCCCTGAATGTTAACCCATCTTCTTCTCAAGGCTTGAGCTATTCATTCCCTGGGGTCAGTATTTATTTTGTTTCTTACCTGCCTCCTACCTTCCCAATCCCTTACGAATGTAAGCTTGGAAGAATGCATTTGAATCAGTTCTAACAAGGTGGATGAAATTGGAGCATATTATACAGAGTGAAGTCAGAAAGAAAAACACCAATACAGTATATTAATGTATACATATGGAATTTAGAACGATGGTAGCGATGACCCTATATGTGAGACAGCAAAAGAAACACAGATGTTAAGAACAGACTTTGGGACTCTGTGGGAGAAGGCGAGGGTAGGATGATTTGAGAGAACAGCATTGAAACATGTATATTATCATATGAGAAACAGATCGCCGGTCCAGGTTCAATGCATGAGACAGGGTGCTCAGGGCTGGTGCACTGGGATGACCCTGAGGGATGTGATGGGGAGGGAGGAGGGAGGGGGGTTCAGGATGGGACACATGTGCACCCATGGCTGATTCATGTCAATGTATGGCAGAACCATACAATATTGTGAGGTAATTAGCCTCCAATTAAATAAATAAATTTTTTTAAACAAAGAATGTAAGCTTGGGAGGGAAGGAAAGTTTTTCTGTATCTCCTAGAACAGTACCTGGCATTTAGAAGGTACTTAATCTCTGTTGAATGAATAAGTGAGTGAAATAAAAAGTTTTCTAAGATACTTTAAGTAAAAATCTGTTACTGAAAGTGTGTGTAGAAAGTGAAAGTGTTAGTTAATCAGTCGTGTCCAACTCTTTGCGACCCCATGGACTGCAACCCACCAGGCTCCTCTGTCCACTGATTTTCCAGGCAAGAATACTTAGGTGGGTAGCCATTCTCTTCTCTTGGGTGGGGAAGCCACCCAAGGATCAAATCTGGGTCCCCTGCATCACAGGCAGATACTTTACCTTCTAACCCACAAAGGAAGCCCTAAGTGTGCATAATACAGTCCATTTATGTTTTTAAATTTTGTATATAACCCTAGAAGATTTCTCAGTGGGTACACAATAAAATGCTGACAGTGATTCTCTTGGGTGGGAAGGAGAGGAATAAATGGAGAGTGGAGACTTGACTTGATAATTTTGAGCATATGCCATTTTTACAGTATTTTAATCTTAAAAATAAAGGCTTTACAAATCAAAACTGTCCAATATAAACATACTAAGTGTTTTCCTCTATAGAGGTACGTAGACAAAGAAATGGCTAGATTCTCTGCATGTGTGTTAATAGTGAATACAGATGTCTTATCATATGTTATATCCTATTTTTTCACTTAGCATCGTATATCAGATGTTTTTACATCATTAAAAATTATTATTAAAAGTGCAGTTTTAGTGAATATTGCATTGGATGGGTAAATTTTATACTTTACTGTTGAACAGTTTGCACTTATAAATAAGACTTGTGGAAACACTTCATTCATAATATCTTTGTGGTATTTTGCTGGTATCTTTAAATAGAAGAGTCATAGCAATAGTGTTACCTGGTTAAAAATACTCATATCATTCAAAGTAATAAGCAGTTGAAAATAACTGAGGGGTATATGAACTTTTAAGTAAATTGCCTTTTGGGGCGGCTCTTGCTATCACTTCTTCAGTCTTTGCAGAGAACAGCAGTATTTAAAAGCATCCAGCCTTTTAAATACTCGGTTTTCACTTAAAGTGTAGCCTTAATGATGTCCATACTTGGCACAGATCATATATAGTAGTTATTTATATATAATTTTGCTTCTTTGACTTTGAACATACTTAAAGAGGGACCTACTGATACTTTTAAATTAATGTATGCTCAATAATGTTTGAATATTGTTAGCATCTTATTAAGCTGATCTGTTCTCTTCAGGGAAGGTAAAAAGCTATGAAAGGCTCAGTGACTTTGCAAAGCAGTGTACAGTTGGGGTGTGTGAAATACTTCGTCAAAACATATCTCTCCTTTTCCTCAGGAGAGAGATGCTCTTTCATTAAGACATGTAACAAACCACCTTATATTTTATTATCATTGGTGTTAATGCTCGGTCTTATAACTCTCCTCTGTTCACAGGTTAAAGTATTACACAATCAGCTGGTCCTTTTTCACAATGCCATTGCCGCTTACTTTGCTGGGAATCAGAAGCAGCTTGAACAGACACTTAAACAGTTCCATATCAAATTGAAAACCCCTGGAGTTGACGCCCCATCTTGGCTTGAAGAACAGTAAAAATCCACCTGGAGACAAAGAGAAAGTCACATTGTTATATTTCTAAACAAACCTAGTAAGAATTAAGCAGAGTTGGGGGAAGAGGTGACAACCATTGTAGTGATTCTTGCACAAACAGCTTTAATTTTTCCTTTTTCATACTTTAACAATTGAGCTGTTAAATTTGATGGGAAGGTGGGTGGTTTTAATGTAAACGTAATTTCTATAACCTGAACACAATAATCTTCCTTTTTGAGAAATCCTTTTGTATTGTGAGGGTTGATGGCTATTTCTGTAGTTTGAAAACACCTAATATAGATTTGCACTGACAAGATAAAAATTCAAGGTTTTTGGTCCTGCAAATGAGGACCAGTTGTAACTTTTCCAAAGGAAGGTTTACATGATTTGTATCAACATCAGATATTTTATATAAGAATATATTAAGCATCTTTAAGAGAGTCATTTTCATGTATTGTCTTAAAGAGAAAAAGAGACTATTTTGCAGAGTAATATTATATGGTGTTCCTGCAGCACCCACACAGAGGCGGCAGCTCTGATGAATGACTGACTGGCTTGTGGAGCTGTGGCAGATACCTTTTAAAAAATGAGTCTGTACCATTGTAATTTTGTTTGGACTTTTTCTTCAAGACGCAGGAATCACACTGTCATATTCGTTGAGGCTTTTGAACTTAAGAATTTGCATCACCCAAAGTCATGGAGCGGTTCTGTTAACAATTTCTTTTGATTCATAATGAAACCTGATTGAGAGAATTTTTTTGACAGAGGGATCTGGGAGTAGAAATTCTGAATGGTTTCTAGAGTGGAAATCTGTGCTTATTAGAAAGCTATTTTTTGGGTAAATTCCATTTTGACAGAAGTGAATTCCTAGACAGCTTTCATTGACTTCCATATGTAACAATACCGGTTAAGCCTTAAATCACAGATATGTGCCTTCTCAGATACAGTAATTCTCACTCAACCAATGTACATAAATCCATAAAGAAGCCCCTTTCAGATAATGTTTGATGTGTCTGTTCCTTCCTTGGAAAGGAGTACTGTGTATAAATGTTTAATTTCTTTATATTCATTGACCACATTTAAGGTTTATGGAGAAATCAACTTTTGAATTTGCCGTTTGGATTTTCTTTGTTCTTTTTGCAAAAGGGGAAGACGGAGGACTTGTTTGCCTTGAGTAAAGGAAAAATAACGTGGATCAGTGTGGTGGCAGCAAGAAGACGGGGGGCTGGAAAGGCCAGTACTGTTTCACTTGCTCAGCACTGTTGGTCTTGTTTTATGGCCTTCTGTGTGATTTTATCAGTAATGTAACCCTTTTTCAGTATAAGTTCTCTTGTTTTTTGTCATAAATTAATATCTTGAGATGTATCTCTTCACCTGTTCATTTCTTTTGTGTTGAAATGAAGTACTTAAAATTACTGTTATACCAGAACTTCATGGACTGTAAGATTTGTTATATATGTTCAAATGCCATTTAGCTGGCTTTTTAATTAATATGCTTGTTTTCAATGCTTAACACAGTGTAATGTGACTGTAAATCATAAACCTATTTTAAATCATTCCCTCCTGTATATTTGTACTCTGAGAGAGCCTTATTTTATTCTTCCAGCAGAATTACTACTTGTGATAGTTCATTTACATTCCCCAGAATGTGCCTCTGGTGTGAATTTTGTATTCTTATTAAAAGTGTTTGCTGCAGTACCTCATATCTCTCTCTGCCTCTTCATAATTCAGAATAAGAAACAACCCTTTGGAAAAAGAGAGGCCGTACGATTTGCCTTTGGGAACAGTGACAGTGACAGAAAACGGTGCTTCTGCCCCTTAGACTGTGTTGCTTCAGTAAGTTACTCTTCCCTCAGTGGGGCGCTGCAGGGAGCAGAGCGAGTCCACTCTCACGTACTTCAGCGTAGCTCAGTGATTAAATCATCTCATTTTCAGAAGAAACCAACATTTTCAGTCATGTTAAGCACTGAGTACATGTGCCAAAGAAATAAGTGAATTAATATGTTGTTTAGTCGCTCAGTGGTATCCGACTCTTTTGTGACCCCATGGACTGTAGCCTGCCAAGCTCCTCTGTCCATGGTGTTTCCCAGGCAAGAATACGGGAGTGAGTTGCCATTTCCTTCTGCAGGGGATCTTCCTGACCCAGGGACTGAACCCTCCTCTTCTGCATCAGCAGGCAGATTCTGAGCCACCAGAGTAGCCAGATTAACATATTAGCCAGTGGTTTATTTACTTTGTTAGGAAAGCAACTCATATTCATTGTATTAAGTAGAAAAAAATTAGAAGAAAATCTCAAAAATTGAGGATAACTTTCCAAATCATTAAGTACTGCATGGGACCCCTTAACTCCCTCTGATGTTAGATACTTTAGTTACCAGTTGTTTGCATTATAGGCTCTAGTTTGAATATCCTTTCACACACACACACACACAAACCAGGTTATTACCTTAGGTTAGCACCGTAAAATGAATATGAGCCCTCACACAGTGTATGAGTTTCTTATGCATTGCCGGTTGTCTTTCAAGAAAGATTTTGCCGATTTATACACATGTGCCTGTTTCACATATTTTTTAAAGCCAGTACACATAGAAGGACATCATGCACACAATCAGCAGAGCATCATTTTATAAATATTTAAGTGGAAAGGGGGAAATTGTCAAGAAGGTAAGGGCTGAACCATCCGGCTTTGGGGAATTGTGGGGTATGAGGAAGGGGATGGATAGAAACGGCTAACTTTTCTCTCATTAAAATAGAAATTATTCAAGAAAGAAAATGCACTGAAGAGCAAGTCTGTGAAGTTGAACTCTTCATCCTGTTAAAAGGTAAACGGAGGCATATTAAAAATTGTAGGGCTTTATATTTAAAGTTGATTGGAATCAAGCAGCACCAACCCGAGACCTGGGTAGCCCTCCACCAGCAGGAGAGACCTTGGGACGGAAGGGGGAGGTACCAAGGAGGAAACGTATTTGACTGGCTGCAGCTTAAGGGTTGCTTACTTGGGAAAGCCTCGTTGGCTGTTTGTGACTGGTTGTCCTGAGTTTTGATTTGTTTTTTTCTTTGTCAGTTGGCATTGGGATCTCAGTTCCCAAACCAGGTGCCCAGCGGTGCACTCCCTGCGCTGGAAGTGTAGAGTCTTAACCAGTGGACCACAGGGGAAGTCCCTTCATCCTAAGTTTAAGGCACTTCTGACTTAGGTATTGGTTTGCTTACATAGACTACTAAGTCATTAAAGCCACCTAAGCCTAAAGGCCTCCTTGTCTGTTTAAAACAATCTCAAAGCTTCCAGAATGTTAGGGCCCAGGAAGGATCTGGACTTAAGTAGTTTAGCTGAAATGTAGACTTTAAGAAGCATATCTTTTCAATATTCAAAGCATATTGATAATATTACTGAAGTGTAGCCCATAGAGTAAAACTAGGAGTTTCCTTAGAGATACCTGTTTAAGGCCTCCTTTTTTTTTTTCTTTCCACGAAGGCCCAAAACATCAAACTGACTTAGCCAACTCCTGTCTCCAAATGTAACGCCCCAGGTGAGTATTTGCAACTAAATATATGAATTCCTGTTTAAATCCTTCCAATTTCAGCTGCGACTATATAATTAATTCAGTGTCAGAAGTGTCATTTCTTCCGTGCTTAGTCGCTTAGTCATGTCCAACTCTTTGCGACCCCATGGACTTAACCTGCCAGGCTCCTCTGTCCCTGGGGAATTCTCCAGGCAAGATAGTGGAGTGGGTTGCCATGCCCTCCAGGGGAGCTTCCCCACCCAAGAGTTGAACCAGAGTCTTCTGTATTACAGGCAGATTCTTTACCAGCTGAGCTACCAGAGAAATCTGAGTTACCAGGGAAGCCTGTCATTTCTTCTACTAAAGCACTATATGGATAAATGTCTTCTCAGTTGAAAAAAATAATCCACCCCCAGACAGATTCATATTCGATATATTTCAAAGTATATACAATCCACTGACCTTTAACTTAAAGCATTCTGAAATACTGTGAACCCAAAAAGGATTACATTAAGTAAAACTATACATATTGTAAAAGCTAGAAATCTTTTAATCATGAGCCTGTTAATTTGAAGAAGAATGTGATACTTCATGTACCCAGCCTCCTTTACCCTTCCCTTGAGATGACTGTAAGATGTGAAAAATAAACGTGTATTATTTAAACTGCTAATTCAGTATAACATTTGTCGTTAAGTCATACTGTTGTGAAGCACTAAGAATGTATTTTGTAGTAATATTCCTTAATATCTTTTGCCGGTAGCTCTTGAACCTTTCTGGGAGGATTGAGACTGTCTGAGATCCTTTATTTTAATCAAATTTAGGCCTTAAAAAAAAGAAAAGTATTCTCCCTATAAGACTGCAAATTTTTATACTGGCTAAGATTGACTGTCCAGTCGTGAATAGGCTATTTTCTGAGCAAAAGGCCAATTATATTTTGCATTAGTCCTTAACTAGCTATACAACAGAACAGGACCTGTTAAAACAGAAAGACAGTGCAAACAGCTTACCACTGTTAAGGGCTTGCATTCAATTCTCTTCTGTGTTCCCACTTGAAGGTTTCCTGCTCGACAGGTTTCCTGACATAAATGGGTCTTTATAATAAATTGCCAAGTCGTTCTAACGTACAGAAAACTGTGAAGTTCAGCTTTGTTTTTTGTGAAATAAAGGCAAACTCTTGGCACTTTCTGTATATGAAATGAGAACTATTTATTATTCTGGTCATGACTTTGCTATGGGAAGAGTGTGTGTGTGAGTCACTTAGTCCTGTCTGACTCTGTGCGACCCAATGGACTGTCGTCCACCAGGCTCCTCTGTCTGTGTAATTCTCCAGGCAAGAATACTGGAGTGGGTTGCCATGCCCTCCTCCAGCGTCGGGAGATCTTCCTGACCCAGGGATCCAACCTAGGTTTCTGGCATCACAGGCAGATTCCTTACCATTTGAGCTACGCTCCACATGAGGGAGGGAAATTGGGCTCAGTCTGACAACCATAACTCTGTTCCTGAGTAGTTAATTATGTTAGTTAATATGCTAGCAGATATGGGAATGTCAATGACATTTTTGCAAATGAAACTTCCATTTAAAAAATAGCATTGATATATTTACACTTGTGTGTGAAATAGATACCTAACGGGAAGCTGTTGTGTATCACAGGGAGCTCAGCTTCATGCTCTGTGATGACCTAGAGGGGTGGGGGGTT
>SJYA01007878.1:0-16686 GCA_006410615.1 Neotragus moschatus | reverse complement strand
CCTCCACACTGTGATATAATAAGTATTTGTTTTATCAAGTCGTGATGTTTGGGGGGTAATTTGTTACACAGCAATAGATAACTACTATACACACTGAAGTATTTAAGGATGAAGAATTAGGATGTCTGCAAGAAACTCTCAAATGGTCGAGCAAAAATATATAGAGAAAGAGAGAAAGCAAATGTGGCAAACTTTTAACAACTGGTGCCATGTGACAAGGATCTGATATTCACTGGACCACACTGGTAAATTTTGGGGTTTGATAGTTTCCAAATTAAGAAACTGGGGAGAAAAAGAGAAGAGAATAGACTTTGGAGGTGGGCTGCTTCTCTTTGAATCTGGGCTCTACTTAAGCAGCCCTCTGGGTTACTTAACTCTCTGTGCCTCAGTTTCGCATCTGTGTACTGGGAATGCAAAGGGCATCTATTGTAGGGCTGTGGTGATGAGGAAGTGGACTGGTGGAGGTACAAAAATCAGGGTCTGGTTCCCCAACGAGTCAGTTGTACTATGTCATGCTTGCTCTGTACCCCGAGCCTGGCACAGAAATCTGGTGAATAGTAAGCCCACAAGAAATATTTGTAGAATGAATGAATGAGTCAGTTTTCTAACCAGTGGTTTGCAGTCTCCTCTTGGTTTTGAAGAGCTCCTCTGTGAGTTAATGTGGCCAGAAAAGTCTCTCTGGGATTCAAGAATTCTGAAATGCCTTGCTAGGAAGCATATCCTGAAAGGTTGGATTAAGAAAGAAAGAAAAATCAAGACATGATGAAATGCCTGCATTGGACTCCAAGCTAGAAAACCAAAGAGAAATAGACAATTACAGGTTTCTCTTGCAAACAACAAGGCCATTCTCCAGATTGACTTTCCTGTGTGCCAGGCAGAAAATTACCACCAACCTCCAAACAAAAGTCTGTATAAGGTAATACTAAGTAACCCTTACCAAGGGTGTTCAGTATCCCAGGCATTGTTTTTCCTTATGCCTAATAATCCCTTAAATCCTTACAACCACCCTAGAAACTAGAACTATTATTCTTTCCATTGGACAGATGAGGCACAGTGAGGTGAAGTAACTTGCTTAAAGTCACACAACTTTGGATCTCAGTTGTGATCTCAAACAGTCTCAGATCAAATCCATATAAATAAGTACAATGATTATAAAACCCTTATTCTCCATGAAGTTCCTCCTGTAGGTTCACATCCATGAATTTCACTCCAATCCCCCCCAACTGAGATTTTTTTCTCCTTCTGAAATGTGAGCTAGATTTGTCTGTACTTTTTACATACACAGAGGGATTTATTACTGTGCAGTCAAACGGCTCCAGAGCAGTGTTGTCTTTTTTCTTCTCCGGGCAAGGCTGTCATAAATTAAAAGGGCTCCCCATTCGGCCTGGCACTTAGCTGGGCCACTTAAAATCACTTTGGACTTTGCCCTCAACTGACCTTTCCAAACCACTTTCCAGGCATTACTCCTTCCGGGACCTGAGTAGGGTTGATCACAAGAACTTTACTTTTGTAAATGGAGCCACAAATTATTCCAGGCACAAAGGAGGAAAAAAAAAATCTCCAAGTCACAACACCAAAACGCTAGCTACAGTCAAATCCTGGGACTGTCACAAGGAGTTGGGGGCCCCCCTCCTGTTATCCTGGGAGAAGTGAGTCAGAGAGAGGCATCAGCCTCCTTTTCCTGTCCTGTTTGAAGAGGGCTGGGGGCAAATTTTCCTCAGTGGATGTCTTTTCACCCCACCCAAGGAGCAATATTTAATATCCATGTGATCTGGGGAGAAAGGCATCTGCCTTTGTGGGAGGAAATGGTGTCCCTTTTGTCCGCAAAACCAAATGCTGTCATTTCCCCTCAAAGTATTTGATGGGAAGATGATGATACGGGTAATAGCCGCTATTTAATAAGCTCTTATTATGTCATAACCTCGCTTGATTATCACTATCACTCCTACTCACTGAAAGCATACGACTACTGATATTTATTTATCTGATGTATATCAAGGGCATATTACGTACCAGGAACTCTTCTAAGCACCTAACATAATTCATTTAATTCGCACAGCAGCCCTGTAAGCAGGTACTAAGATTAGCTCTGTTTTTTTTTTTTTTTTTTTTTTTAGACGAGGGATCTGAGGCACAGAGAGGTGACATCATTTGCCCAAGGCCACAGAGCTGCTAAGTGCTTGTCCTCCCCACTAAGATACACGGCATCAAGATTCATTTTCCAAAAGAGTCAGATGAGTACCAGCAGGTGACGTGCCTTGAAAACAGTCACGGTAATAAGTGTAACTAGTAACATTGCCATTTACTGAGCATTTCTTATGTGCCAAGCGCTTGGCCGGCACAGTCCCATTTAATCCTCAAGATGAGCCCAGGAGACAGGTGCTCTCACTAAGCCATTTAGAGGAGGAGACCGAGGCGCAGGGAGGCGGGGCAGGTCACAGAGCCAGTACTGTTTGCAGCAGCAAGAATTCCAATCTAGGCTGATTCAGTGGGTGGCAGTCTATGCAAGCAGATGCTACAAAATTGTTCCCAGCAGGCTGCCCTGAAGTGGCATCAAATGAGAGCCTGGCAATGTGCCTCAAGCATTCTCTCTACGTAGCCCAGGTTTGGCTTTGAGCAGAGTTGTGATTCGGGGGAAATATGCTCCACATCCCCACTAAGTCTGATCCTCTTCTGTCTGCACCAGTGCACTAGCCTCCCCACTGGCCACCCTGCCTCAGACGCAGCATCCCGTATCATGTCCTTGCTGCTACTGCTAAGTCGCTTCAGTCGTGTCCGACTCTGTGCGACCCCATAGACGGTAGCCCATCGGGCTCCCCCATCCCTGGGATTCTCCAGGCAAGAATACTGGAGTGGGTTGCCATTTCCTTCTTCAATCATGTCCTTGGGTATCATGAAAATATAACCAAGGAGTTTGCTTCTTCACATAGTAGGTGCTCATCAAATTTGTGCTGGATGAAGGAATAAATTCTAAAACACGAGGTGGACCATAGCCCTTTCCTCTTTGAATCATCTGACATTCAAGACCCCTGGTCACCTGGCCTCTTCTCAATTCTCCAAATTTGTCCACCTACTCCCATCCAGTTCCCTGTGATCCACGCATGTGAGCTCAGTATCTGCTTCCTAAACATGTCATTTAATGCACTGGGGCCTTTGCTCATGCTGTTTCCTCTCTGAGGTTCCCTTCCCTTCAGTCTAGACCTCCTGTCCCACTTTTTGAACTCTCATTCTAACCATGCAACCATATTCTTCAAGGGTCAAACTGATACCTGTTATCCCTACCTGCTCAGTGTTGATCTCGCCTTCTCTAAAAGCATCTCGACTTTCCTCTAGAGAACCACTCCTCCTTCACCCTCAGTCTATACAAATTGGACGAAGTTGGTGGTCTCACGTTGTCTTTTAAAGGGATGAGCATAGGTCCCAAGCCTAACCAGTCAGAGCTTTGACCTGTCCTCGACCAATGTGATTGGTTGAGGGATGGACACATGCTCCAAGCCTGGCCAATCAGGGCTTTGACTCATCCCTGGCCATCGTGATTGGTTCAGGGGTGTATATGAGACCCAACTTAGACAGTGAGAGTCAATCCTGTGGCTGCAGTGGAGCCTTTGGTTGGAGCCCTCTGGGACTATGGGGATGCGGAAGCTGACGCCAAGTTCTTCTTACCGATGTTGCTGCCTAAATCCATCAGCGTGCCTTGTCTCCTTATCCGCCATGTTAATGGAGGTGTGGCCAGTCGAGTAGCAGCTGCCATCACCTGGCTGCTTAAGGGCTCTGAGCAGTCGGTGTTCCCTTTCGCCTCTTCGCGTGTTCTCCTGCCGTCCCCAGCTATCCAAAGGGGTCTCTCTGCCTCACCTACCCAGAGCTAACCTAACGGAGTCATTATCACACGCTCATCAGTGTCAAACACCTAGCACACGTCTCTCCTTTAAATCTGAAATGATCCTTTGAGGAAGACACCAATCAGTCTTCCCATTCTACAGGGCGAGTAACTGAGGCCCAGAGAGAGTAAGCCCTTTGCCCCTTCTTAGCAGAGCTGAGGTTTTAAACCCCATTCCAGGTCGCACATCTGTGATCTGCTAGAACGAGGTGGTGGCGGCGGCACTAAACGCGAAAGATGTTGGTATTTAGCCTCGTAGCGACTGGAAAGGCGGTCATGGGGATAAAAGCGCGTTTTTTAGGTGGGGGAATGAGAGAGGCAAAGGCCTGGGAGGTGGGAACTCTGGCCCTTCAACAAGCTCATTTGGCTGATGTGTGGGAGGGCAGAAGTAAGCTCTGATGGGGGTGGTGGTGGGAGGGTAAATTAAACACAATCCAACTACTTAATCTAATTCTGTCCCCTTCAATTCCTGAGAGGTCCCCCAGCTAAACAGACTGGGTAGCTAAGGCAGCCCTGTGGCTTTTTCGGCTGCCGAGCTGGCACCCTGAGTAAATTTCAGGGGATAGGAGATCACAGCGCTGAGGACACAGTGTTCGAGCTATTTGTGGCCGCATGAATTAATCTCTTCCATGTGCAGAGATATTTCCATAGTTCTCCTGAGACTCCCGTTGGTGGGGAAGGCGAATGCTTGATCAGCTTGGATGGCTTCTTCTTGGGACATTCAAGCCAAATCTGGCTACTTCTGCAGCCCGGAAATGACTGCTCAGTGGTCAGTGAAAATTCAACCCAAATTGCAACTCCAGGACTTGCTGCAGGGAAGCAGAGTCAGCCACTTAGGCGATGAGGTTCTGATGTACGTCACTGGGGTCTGAGTTCCAGGCCTGAGTACGTGAAATGGATTTAAAAGCTCGCAAATAAGAATAACAGCTCATATTCATCCATGCTGAACATTGATCTGCCAAGCACTGTTTTACTCTGTGTCGTTTAATCCTCAGAAAAACTCTGTGAAGAGGTATCGACATTGACTCCATTTTACAGAGAAGAAAACTGAGGTCCAAAGATGTTAAATAACATGACAGGGTTTCCAAATGGGTAAGTAGAGTGAATAAAGACTTCTGGCTCCAGAGCCTATTCTCTTGGCTACAATGCTACCGGCCTTTTTTTTTTTTTTAAAAGACTTTTTTAAAGAACAGTTTTAGGTTCACAGCAAAACTGAGCAGAAGGTACAGGATTTCTTAAATATACTCTGCCCCTAAGCATGGATAGTGCTATCAACATCCCCTAAACCTATCAACCTCCCCTACCATTGGTCTAGTGGTTAAGAGTCTGCACTTCCAATGCCCGGGGGCATGGGTTCAATTCCTGGTCAGGAACTAAGACCCTACATGGCCAAAAGAAAAACATCTCCTATAGGAGGGGTACATTTTTACCACCATCAAAGAACATGCATCGACAGAACATTATCACCTAAAGTCCATACTTTACGTCAGGGTTCATCTTGGTGGTAAGCAACCTATCTTTGGACAAATGTATAACGACATATATCTACCATTAAAGTACCGCATGTAGGAGTTCACTGCCCTGAAGATCCCATATGCTCTACCTATTCACTCCTCCTTCCTCCTAACCCCTGGCAACTACAGATCTTTCAACTGTCTCCTTAGTTTTGCCTTTTATACGATGTTGGAACAACACTGCATATAACTGGCTTCTTTCCCTTAGTAATTTGCATTTAAGTTTCCTCCATATCTTTTCATGGCTTGATTGTTCATTTCTCTTCAGTGCTAAATAGTTTTCCACAGCCTGTTTATTCATTCAGCTGCTCAAGGACATCTTGGTTGCTTCCCGGTTTTGGCAGTTATGAATAAAGCTGCTATAAACATTCATGTATACGTTTTTGTGTGGACATAAGTTTTCAGCTCCTTTGGGTAGATACCAGGGAGAATGATTGCTGGATAGTAGTAAGAGTATATTTAGTTTCGTAAGAAACCGCTGAACTCTCTTCCAAGTGGCTGTACCATTTTGCATTCGCACTAGCAATGAATGAGAGGCCTTGTTGCTCCACACCCTTGCCAGCATTTGGTGCTGTCCAGCCTGCTTTTAAAAAGTTAATGAAATACTAGTATGATTCAATTCTGCATTTTAATGCTAGCCTGGGGAAAATTGAGGTCAAGCCTAGATCCAGGTCTTTATTGAAATACTTTGATTTTCAGCTCTACTACTACTAACTACATGTCCCCAGGTGAATCTCTCCCCTTTTCTCAGCCTCAGTTTTCTCATCTAAAATGTGGACATCCTAACCCTAGCTGTAGAGGTGATTGAAGACAAACTATATGGCATGCCCAGTCACAGGAGACTGGTGATCCTCAACTTGGGGTGGTCTTGCCTCCCAGGAGCCATTCGGTAATGTCTGGAAACATTTTAAAATTTATTTATCTTTAAATTAATTTTTCTTGGAATATAGTTGCTTCACAATGTCATGTTACCTTCTACCATACAGCAAAGTGAATCAGTCAGATGAAAACCTGTATCCCTCCCCTTTTGGACTCCCTATTTTAGGTCACCACAGAGCATTTGAGTAGAGTTCCCTGAGCTACACAGTAGATTCTCACTAGTTATCTATTTTATACATAGTAGTATATATATGGGGCTTCCCTGGTAGCTCAGCTGGTAAAGAATCCACCTGCAACGCAGGAGACCCTGGTTTAATTCCTGGGTCGGGAAGGTCCCCTGGAGAAGGGACAGGCTAACCATTCCAGTGTTCATGGGCTTCCCTGGTGGCTCAGAGGGTAAAGAATCCGCCTGTAGTGCAGGAGATGTGGGTTTGATCCGTGGGTTGTGAAGATCCCCTGGAGGAGGGCATGGCAGCCCACTCCAGTATTCTTGCCTGGAGAGTCCCCATGGACAGAGAAGCCTGGCGGGTTACAGTCCATGGGGTCATAAAGAGTCGGACACAACTGAGCAGTGAAGCACAGCACAGCAATATATAGTATAAGTCAACCCCAACCTATCTCGCACTCTGCTTTCCCCGCTCAGTGTCCATATATTTGTTGTCCATGTTTGTGTCTCTATTTCTTGGAGACATTTTTGATTGTCACAACTTGAGAGGGTGGGGGATGCTCCTGGCATCTACAGGATACAGACCAGGGGTGCAGCTAAAGTCTACAGTGCTCAGCGCCTCCGCAACAGAACTCTCCAGCCCCCAGCTGTAAGCTGAGAAATCCTGCAGTAGGCATTCCAGAGTGACCTCTATAGTGACTATGATTATTCCTCAGGGTCACGGTGAGGACTAGACGGGCTGATATTTACCTAAAGTTCCTAGCACAGTGCCTGGCACAGAGCGGAGTCTTCAAAAACAGCTTGCTTTCTCCCTCTCTGCCTCCCTCCCATAAAGGCCAAAATGAAACAAGAAACTGTTCATTAATTTCTCTTTTAATGTGCATCTGTCCCTTCTCTGCAGAATTTCTCAGAACGCACAAATCTAGAAACCAAACCACAACCTCCTCTTTTTGTCATCACTTCTCTTCCAGTTATCTTCTCGTCCTTTCTGCAGCACCATCCACCTCCTCATCCTCTCTCTCTTCTCAAACCTCACAGAAGTCTCACCTTGGGCAGAGGACAACAGAGAATTGTGTATATGAGTTTGACTTGGGTTCTCAAGTCAAAAAAAAGCCTTGGCAGTTCCCTCCATGTGTGTGTGCACTCAGTTGCTAAATTGTGTCTGACTCTTTGCCACCCCGTGGACTGTAGCCCACCAGCTTCCTCTGTCCATAGGATTTTCCAGGCAAGAATACCAGAGTGGGTTGCCATTACCCTCTCCAGGGGATCTTCCCGACCCAAGGATCAGATCCGAAACTCCTGCATTGGCAGGCGGATTCTTTAGCACTGAGCCACCAGGGAGCCCTCTTTGTGGAGCAAAACAAGTCACTTCACCTCCCTGAGCACATTTCCTCATTTCTAAGATACCATTAATTAAATATGACAATATCTGAAAAGCTCTTAGCATAGAATCCCCAAAATGGCAGCTACTATCATGCTTTATTTCTTAAAGTTTTTGAAATTTTTAATCAAAGTTCATATAGCTACATGTAAATTCAAAATTCATATAACACAGAATAGATACTAAAGGAAAACTCACCTCCAGCCCAGTTCTCAAGGGGCAACCACTGTCAACTTTTTTAGCTGTTCCTTCTGGTAATTAACTCCACATTTCTAAATAATATGCTGACACGACCATTTCTCTATGTGTCAGTTTTAGGCTTGATTTTACATGCATTCCCCCTATCCTGTTTCATCCAAATCAGAAGCATATTTTCCTAAAATCACAGAATCTTAGCAATGGAACAGACTGGGACATTATCTAATCCTGATATTTCCAGGCTTCTACATTCCACAAACTGGTAATTTTATAAAGGACACTGAAACACCCAAACATAGGAAGGGCATAGCCTCAAAGGGGCTTCCTTGGTGGCTCAGACGGTAAAGAATCTGCCTGCAAAACAGGAGATCCAGGTTTGATCCATGGGTGGGGAAGATNAGGCTTCTACATTCCACAAACTGGTAATTTTATAAAGGACACTGAAACACCCAAACATAGGAAGGGCATAGCCTCAAAGGGGCTTCCTTGGTGGCTCAGACGGTAAAGAATCTGCCTGCAAAACAGGAGATCCAGGTTTGATCCATGGGTGGGGAAGATTTCCCTGGAGAAGGAAATGGTAACCCACTCCAGTATTCTTGCCTGGAGAATCCTGTGGACAGAGGAGCCTGGAGGGTTATAGTCCATGGTGTTGCAAAGAGTCAAACATGACTGAGTGAGTAACACCCACTCAGTCAGTCTCAAAGGGCAGTCTTTTAAAAAACATTAATTTCATCTTTCAGATTAAAATGTCACTACTCCGTCCTCTTGGCCCTGACACAAAGACCAGTATTTGTGAGCCTCTGCTCAAGTCTCACATCCTAGCTCAAAGATGAAACCCCTGTATTATCACACAGGCTCTGCTTAAATGCTTCTGGGGACGGTCTACTCACTACTGCATGAGGCAGCCTCCTGGCAGCATCAGAAGGTCTAACTGGTGTGGAGTTGAAACTGCCCTTGTAACCTTTCATCCCATGATACTTGTTTGTCCCTAGGAACTCTAACTCCTCAAAAAAAGGGGCCTTTTCTCCATTACCTCCTTGACCCACAAGCTTACCCTCATGCCCCACATTCTTCACAAACGATCACTCCATAAATTTCACAGTTCCTTCCAGCCTCTAGATATGACTCTCTTCTCCCAAACATCCCCCAGCTCCTCCAGCTGAGGTTCCACAGGACCACAGGACCCTGACCTTTTGAGAACTCATTTCTCCAGCCCTCTCTTCCTTTCAGTTTTCAGAAAAAGCTTTGGGACTTTATTATTATTATTATCGTACAACTTATTTGTGATGGCAAAGCACGTCTCTAGGCCTCTCCCACCCCACAGTTCCCGGAGCCTGCTCCAAACCCTCAGGAACAATGCTTCCATTTTGCTATTTTCTCACAAGTTTCTCTCCTTATGATAGTCTGCCCTTGCTAAAAGTAGCTGTTGGCAGGAGGATCCGCATTTTAAGTAGCTAGGGTGGGAGAGCGGGGCCAGAACACAATGTGCTCTTGTTGGAGGGAAGAATTTGCTTGTAGTTCCGAGGCAGAGGCCCCCAGCATCAGCGCAGTGCCGCTTCCGGGCCACACAACCTTCTAGAAGCCTTTCCATAAAGCAGTCCCTGAGAGCTGCCTCCCAACCTCCCCTCCCCGCACCGCCATCTGCACCCTGACCCAGCAGAGGAGGAAAGGGAGACCCCAGTGACAGCTGAGGTCAGTTTTCCACTAGCAGTTGTAACACCACCACCCCAGGCCTTGGTGGTTTTACCTGTCCAGGGCCCTGTGCCAGAGAGCACAGAAAACAGTTTGAATCCTCAAGCCAGCTCCCCAGGGGCCCAGGCCAACCGGGGTGGTGATGGATCCAGACTCTGGAATCCAAGAAATGTGGCTTCAAACTCCATCTCTGCCACTTATGGGTTGCCTAAGATTTTGAGTCTTTTGGGTCCATGTAGTCCATGGGATCACAAAGGGTCAGACAAGACTGAGCAACTGAAGATTTTGAGCCCCTCTGAACCCCAGTCTTCTCATCTGTAAAATGGGGACAATGGTACTTACTGCATAGGATTCAAGTGAGACAAAAACAAGATGTGTGGGTACTTGTCCCAGCACCTGGGACCTAGCAGGTGCTCAGTAAACAGCAGATCTTATTTCTACCCTCATCCCCATTTATACATATATAACAAAAAGGAAATTCATGGAACTAAGAATGGTCCAGGCAGCACTTGAAAGATCAGAGACTCCTGCCTAGAGTGGACTTTGACTGAAGGTTTGGCGGTTTTTATTTTCTCATTCATTCAAATGCACGCTCCTGAGCTTGTTGAACAGAATGGTGAACTCAAGTAAGCAGTGTCTGAGCCAAACTCCCAGGTTTCAAAGGCCACCTCCTTCCTTATCCAGACCCTTAACCTTTATGCCTCAGTTTCCTTATCTGTAAAGTGAGGATAATGAAACTGTCTATCTTCATAGAGATACAGTGGAGAGCAAGTATGCGTGGAGGGCCTGCAGCAGTCGCCTGCCCAGCGATGGTCTCTTCTTCAGTGAGAATCATGAGATGTAGGCTGTTATTCCTCTCACGCTAACTTGAGACTTTTTTTCTGAACTTAAAAGAATCGAAAGTGAATGGAAATAAGATTTTTTAAAAAATGACTCAGTGACTTAATGTTATCCAGGGCTCCGCTGGCATAATACTGAGAAACCATCACTGGAAGAGGCGTTCCATTACCAGAGGTTCTGGGCAGAAATGTGGGAGTACTGCTCTAGCACCAACCCACTCTGGGTCTTAACGCAACTTTACCTCCCTGACCTTCAGTTTTTTCATCTGTGAAAATAAGCATAACTGTGCCTGATGCTGGGGGTCTTTCTGAGGAGTAAAGGATATAACAGGGCTGTGCTGTGCTGTGCTTAGTTGCTCAGTTGTGTCCAACGCTTTGCGACCCCATGGACCGTAGCCTGCCAGGCTCCTCTGTCCGTGGGGATTCTCCAGGCAAGAGTACTGAAGTGGGTTGCCATGCCCTCCTCCAGGGGATCCAATCCAGGTCTCCTGCACTTCAGGCAGATTCTTTACCATATGAGCCACCAGAGAAGCCCACGAATACTGGAGTATTCAGTCTTACTAGTACAAAGAACACACGTGTACCTTTTATCCAGATGCACTTGCTGTAAGCATCTTATCCCATTTGATTTACAAACTGTTCTTTCTCTCCATACACATGTGCAGGCACACACACACACACACACACACTCATCTATTGCTTTCTGAATCATTTAACAGTAAGTTATGATATATGGCCCTTTACTGTTAAAAAATTCATTCATTCGGGGTGTATTTCCTGAGAATATTCTCGAACATAATCTCAGGACAGTTACCATCAGCTCACTGAATGCCAATATCCTATTTTCCCTAATCCACTTTGTCAACTGACTAACCATATTCCGCACAGCATTTCCCCTCCTACATAGCACCCAGTCTGGATACAGTCTCTGAAGTTAGCTGTCATATCTCTTTAGACTCCTTGACTCTGGCCTTTCCCTGTCTTTCACAACACTGGCGTTTTTAAAGAATAAGGTGGGTTTTTTTAAAAGCCAGTGTTTCACTTTCTGGGTTCCTCTGCTGTTTCTTCAGGATTAGACTCAGGTTCTGCATTCTCGACCAGCCCACTGCCCAGCTGATGGTGTGTCCTTCTAAGGGTAACTTGCACCCACCATCCTCTCATTGATGATGTTAATACTGATCACCCAGGCAATGCGTCATCTCATTTCCCCACTGCACAGCGACTACTTTTTCCCCTTGAGATTAACAAGCCATCCGTGGGGAGACCCTTGAACAGCATACAAAGTTCCTGGCTCTCATCAACATCCCCACCCCAGACTTGGTATCCACGAATGATTCCTGATGGCACCAAATCTTTTACCATAATGGTTGCAACATGGTATGTCTCCAATCCAGCCCTCCCTCCACACTTCCCGTCAGCCCTTGTCATTCTACTGTAAACAAGAAACCTCCTTCTCTGCTGTTTATTTACTTATCTATTTATCATTGGCTTAGACTCCTGGATCCCTATTTTTTCAAAGGTGTGTAATTCACTATTTGATACTCTAAGTGTCCCAGGTGAAAGTCAGCTACTGTCACATTTCAAAATTCACTGTTTATTTGAATATAAAACAATCCATGCCCTTAGTAAAAGTTTTCAGAATGTGCAGAGAGTAAATTGAAAACCAAAAATCTCTTCTCTCCCCATTCCACATCCCATAGTTAACTATTTCCTCTCCCACATGCTAGAATTTTTCTAGGCATCTCAACTTACTATTAGTTCTACCCTTTCTGTGACTCCGTGATGCAGTTTAGGGTCTTCCCTGACCTTGCTCACTCTGGCTGTTCATCACATCACTTTGCATTCCCCTCCCCTGAGGTGGAGGTGTCCTGGGTATTAAAAATTGCTTTCATTCTCCAAACTGAAAGTTGGTGAAGATGGTCTGAAGGGGGGGAAAAAAGTTAACTTCCTTCCTTCCCCTTCTCTGCCTTAGATCAGTCATGAACAAAAATAGGCCAATGTCATCTTGTAGAAATGAGTCCAATCGCTATGAAAAGGCTTTCAAGAGGGCTTTATAAATGAAAGGGAGGGCTTCCCTGGTGGTACAGTGGATAAGAATCTGCCTGCCAACGCAGGGAACAGAGGTTCAATCCCTGGTGGGAGAAGATCTCACCTGCCTCGGAACAACTAAGCCCAGCCACTGACTGAAGCCTGTGCACTCTAGATGCTGGGCTCCGCACTAAGCGAAGCCACCTCGTTACCCCTGTTGCAGCAATTAGAGAAAGCCCTTGTGCAGCAACAGAGACTCAGCGCAACCAAAAACAAATACATACATATTTTTTTTTGAAGTTCAGGAAAGCATTCAGAAAACTTTGGAAAAATAAATGAAAGGGAGTGTTCCTATGATCAGAGGACACAATGGTTTGAACCATGGCTCTGCCCTATCCTAGCTTCGACGCCTTAAAGCAAGTCGCTTAGCCCCTCTGTATCTGTTTCCCCATCTGTAAAATGGGGACAACAATTCCTGCCTCGCAGGGTGTCCATGCAGTCCTGTGTTGCGATTCCCTGAGCACCTACTGCCTGCCTGGCACTCTCCCGGAGGCTAGGGAGGCAGCAATGATGAAATGACCGCAGAGCCTTGGTTCAAAGACGGCGGCTAGAAGTATGCAGAAGGTTACACAACTAAGTATTTAATGACAAGTTTAAGTGCTTTGAGGAAGTACACGATGTTAGAAGGGTTTCCAAGCTTAGGGGCAAGCTGACCACCTGACCACTCCTGAGTATTGTGAGGGAAAAACCAAACCCATCGTGCATGGTCCTGTCACATCCACAAAGCCACCTGTGCTATTTACATATTTTTCCTCTAAATGCACTCTTTCCTCCCTTAAACAAATCGTGCCTCGTTCTAGGAAATACTAGCCATTATGTGCTTTACAGCTATCTTTCTCTATTTTTTCCCCATACAGATGAACAAGAACAGGTCAGTATTCAAAGAAAGTTCCATAGCTCACTTTGGAAAGCAGGCTGAGAGAATCTGTACACCGAGTTCTGACACACAGCAGGTATTCTGAAAACGTGAGTCTCTTTTCTCTCGGTCAGCTCTCCTGGAAGGAGCGTGATGATCATTTTAAAAACTTGGAATCCACAACTCTTCTCTCGACGAGCCCTCCCAATATGGCCCAGAAAGAAGAAACGTCACTCTTAACCCAACCTTAACCCAGCTCCCTGCTATACCATGAAAAGAGAGTTAAAACCACTTGGCTTTGCACCCTGGCTTAAATTTACACCAAAGTCCAGAAGTGCCAGTCCCAGAGCCAGGGAAAAAACACTTTCGTCCAGTTCTATTCAGGGGAAATCCCATAAATCGAGGACACATCACAAAGGCACACAGCACGCACGCGCGTGGACACACACGCAGACTCGTGCAGACTCACACACACGGTCTTTCTTGAGCAATGAAAAGATTATTTAAACTTTTTTTAGAAAACTTCTTAATTTCATTTAATAGCATTTCAAGTTTCAGAGAAGTGGGGCAGACTTCGGTCAAGGAAGTTTAATTCTGTCTTAAAAAAAATAAGTGGAAACCTCAGCCCTGGCATGGAGGGGGTCACAAATGGGATGCTGGCGGAAAAGGGGAGGCGGAGGGAATGTCGAGTGAAGACGGCTGGCTGTTTAGACACCGACGTATTCTGCTTGCACATTAAATTCACAGAAAATTCCTTCCCTGCCACAAAGAAATAATATTCTGTACCATTAGCTTTAAAATAAGCAGCCATTTCAGTTCATCTTTTGTTTCTTTGTTTTTGATATAAAGACACAGCTTCAAGATATCTTTTACTTTCCTCTTAACTCCACCATGAGACTTCCCTGGTGGCACATACAGTAAAGAGTCAGCCTGCAATGTAGGAGACCCAGGTTTGATCCCTGGGTCAGGAAGATCCCCCGGAGCAGGGAATGGCTACCCACTCCAGAATTCTCGCCTGGAGAATCCCCTGGACAGAGGAGCCTGGTGGGCTACAGTCTGTGAGGTCACGAACAGTCAGACACAACTGAGGGACTAAGTGTGTGCGTGTGGGTGCACACACACACACACACACACATCGCCATCAGAGAACCAGGAAGGGAGAAGCTCTATGATGGTAACTGACATTCAGCCCCAAGCATCCAGGGAGACTAGAGGGCGGGGTGGGGACTGCGGCAAAATGGAGACATACTCTGGCTAAAGGGAGTGGACATTACTGAGATCCTCAATGGCCACCAGGCAGGAATGCAGACCTCATTTGGCAGGTCTCCCAATGGTCCAAGAGCAGCCAGAAATGTGGGTTTTCATATGGAATCTCCTGATTTCTAAATGTTGGCAACTGATGCAAATTAAAACACGCTTGGGCCAAAGAAAGCACATCTGTGGGGTAGAGGTGGCCACAGGCTGCCCGTTGGTGACCTCTGATGAAGGAGGAAGAATAAGGGGCCGAAATCCAGAGATCGGGGTCTGGCCGAGGCCCGGAGACCAACTCAGCGTGCGGCTCTCCTCCTTGGCCTCTCCGAGCCTCAGTTTTGCCATCCGCGAAACGCAAGGGTGGCTGAGATAACAGCCAGGCTCTGCCATCTGGGACTCTCTTCCAAAGCAGTGAGTGGAAAGAGTGGCGTATGTAGGCCATGAAAGTGGGACATAACTTGACACCCTTTCAAAACCCAGTAATTCAACGAGAAATGTTTCTCTTCTCCGGCTGAGGTTTTGGGAGGCAGTGGGCGTGTTTTTAAAAAAACACAACACCCCAAGTCAGGAATTTCATCAGGAAAAACGTGGCAGCTCTGAATGGGCTCCCATCTGGGGATTTGCTTGTTGAGAGAACAGGCTGTTCTGCCTTCGACAAATGACATCTCAAGGCAGCCTTCTCCGTGGGGCCGAGGTCGGCCCCTCTGGGGGCTCCGACAGCAGCAAATGGCCAAGGACTGGCCGCCTGTGAGCAGAGCAGAGACGCACATAGAGGCCGCCAACCTCCAGGACCGGCCAAAAGAGAAAAAAAAGGCCAAACTACAAAGCTCTCAGGCAGGGCACACTTCACAACTCCTTGTCCCCACTCCAGCTTCAGAAGGCCAGTCAGCCTTTGTCTACGATTAAACCCAAGCTTCTCATTCCTTCACTCAAACCATAATAGTCTTGGGACTCTCCGTTCGCCCTGTGTGGCCTCTGGGCTACGCACAGTGCCAAATACCCTATGTATTATCTCATTTAATTAGAGAGGAACTCTTGGTGTGTGCATGGCCCAAATGGACAAACTGAGGTTCAGGCAGGTAAAGTTACTGAGTGGCGGAATCTGGATTTAAACCCATGTCCGTCCAAAACCAAAGCCTTCTAGGCTGTTGACTAATGATTTTTAAGTGTGAGTCCCCTAAGGTCCCTAAGCCACTAGCAAGAGCATCAGGGGTGTGTAGGGGGCGGTGGGCTCTGTCGTGTCCCACTCTGCACTCCATGGACTGTAGCCCGCCAGGCTTCTCTGTCTGTGGGATTCCCCAGGCAAGAGTACTGGAGTGGGTTGCCATTTCCTTCTCCAGGGGATCTTTCTCGACCCGAGAATCAAACCCTCACCATGCACTGACGGGCAGATTCTGCCAAGTGTGAGTTCTCCTGTGAAATATCAATCTTCTTGAGTCAATCCAGCATACTTCTCACAGAAAGAGGCAGGCAGTGGAGAGACTGAGCAGAAGCCACCTGTGCCTGTACTGTTAACCTCGCAGAGCTCCTTTGCTTTTGGTTACTTGGTTGGTCCCGTCGCAGAAATTTTCTGCCTCCATTTCCTCAGAACAAAGAGGAGGAATGTGGCTGGGAGAGCCCAGGAAACATGGCAAGACAGCTGAGAGGTGGAGGGGGGCAATTCTGGCCTGGTCAGGTCCCAGCGGGGCCATCTGGGGCTTGCTGTTTAACCACTTTGAGTCCCTGTCACACCCTCTCGAAAGTGAGGTAATAAAAGAACCTCCTCGTGAGCGTGGACGAGAAGAGGCTGCACGTAAGCCCTCGCTCGAAGCACAGGAAGAACGCCTACGCTTCCTTCTCAACCTGCTCCTCAACCTGCCTCCTTATTTAGGAAACGTCAGCTCCAGCTTCCCAGATACTCAGGCCAAAAACCTTGGCGTCACCTTGGACTCTTCATATCACTTCC
>SJYA01007877.1:0-17565 GCA_006410615.1 Neotragus moschatus | reverse complement strand
GGAAGTGAGAACTGGTGACAGCTTCCCTTGTCCCCTTGCTTCTTGTAGGGGGTGAGCTGGTTCCTTGCACAGGGTGAGGGCAGGGGGGTGTCCAGGGTTGGGCCAGAGGGGCAGCCTAAGTGATCCACCTGCTCCTTCGCTGGGGTTGAATACAGGGGTGTGCGCAGTGCCTTGCTTTTGCTCAGGGCTCTCCAGAGGTGGCAGTTGCATTTTTGGTCTTTCTTCCACCTTCTTGTCTATAATTTGCCCCAACAGTCAATATATGTGGTTATTTCTAGTCCTTAGTTTATTTGTATGTTCTTGCTGGAGGAGACATCTGTCCAGGTGCAAGCACTGCTGCCAAGGGTCCCAGGTCTTGGTCTGTCCCAATGCTGTACTGCTATGGAAAGAAAAGGGAGGGATCAGGCTCAGATTCAGGAGCCCATGCATTCCTCTGGTGTTCATCACTAATTACCAGTTCATGGACTGCCCATTTTCCAGAATTCAGAGGAGGTGACGAGGTGATGGGAGGTGATGAGGCTTATTGGAAACTTTGGTTACTACTTTGATTCTATGTTTGTGAGCCCAAGTATGTACATTGTTTGAACTACAATTTTCTCATCTACCATAAAACAAGAACAAGAACATTACCTATTTCCAAATGCTGTTTTAAAAGTGAGGGAGCTGACTCATTGGCAAAGACTCTGATGCTGGGAGGGATTGGGGGCAGGAGGAGAAGGGGATGACAGAGGATGAGATGGCTGGATGGCATCACCAACTCGATGGATGTGAGTCTGAGTGAACTCCGGGAGTTGGTGATGGACGGGGGGCCTGGCGTGCTGCANGAGCTGACTCATTGGCAAAGACTCTGATGCTGGGAGGGATTGGGGGCAGGAGGAGAAGGGGATGACAGAGGATGAGATGGCTGGATGGCATCACCAACTCGATGGATGTGAGTCTGAGTGAACTCCGGGAGTTGGTGATGGACGGGGGGCCTGGCGTGCTGCAGTTCATGGAGTCTCAAAGAGTCGTACTGAACTGAACTGAACTGAACTGAACTGAAAGGAATCATAATATATGTATGACCTTTTAGTTAACCTTTTGTAAATTAGGAGGTCATCAGTGTATTAATATTATTGAAATTGTGAATTTCTTAGCCAAGATTATTGAGCAGGCCAATCAAGGGGTTTCCCAGGTGGCAGAGTGGTAAAGAATCCGCCTGTCAATGTCGGAGATACAAGAGACATGGGTTCAATCCCAGGGTCAGGAAGATCCCCTGGAGGAGGAAGTAGCAACCACTCCAGTATTATTACCTGGACAATTCCATGGACAGAGGAGTTGGCAGGCTACAGTCCCTGGGGCTTTGAAGAGTTGGACACAACTGAGTGACTGAGCAAGCTATTTTATAATGAGTATGTACTTTGATTAATGTTATTGTGGAGAAAAGATAGACATTCAAAAATTTCTGGTTCATTGTAGGTGTTTAGATAAGCTTAGCTGACCTTTTCCCAAACCTTGACAATTAGTGGCTGTAATGGGATATCCCTGTGAGAACACACGGTGTCCTTTGCTGCTCTGATTAGACAGCCAGGAAACCCAACACCAAAGTGAACGCTGCAAAGGCAATTAAATTGGAGAGAGTGTCAGCCCAACATGCAACCAAACGGACATAAAAATCTCGGTAAGAAGTGGTACTTCGATTGGCCGTGAATCCCTGTGTTTTTACCAGAGAAAGTCCTGAACTTGTTTTCAGCAGACACAGTTCATATTTCTCCAGAAGAAAGTTTCCTTTTGAACCAAGTCTTCCAAAGTCATCAGGCTGAGCAGTCTTTCCCACTCTGGACTGTTCTAGCAGCTGTCATGGCTAAGCTAGAAAAGACTTTTTTTGTAAATCGAAGGATAATTGCTTTATAGAAGTTTGTTGTTTTCTGTCAGACCTCAACATGAGTCAGCCATGCTGCTGCTGCTGCTGCTAAGTCGCTTCAGTCGACCACAGGTATACATATATACATATATTTGTCTGAGAAACACATGTCATGCTTTTATGGATGTGGTTGGGCCCTGTCACCAAATGAAGGGTGGGATTCAGAAAGGGAATGGAAAGTCTGTGGCTGGACAGCAAAGAGAAGCTGCGAGGAGACTCACCAAGAGATGAAAGACAGTCCCTGACCATTCAAGAGAGGCTGTCCTGTATCTCCTGGTACTTCTCAGGGATCTTCTCTCCACTGCCTGCCCTCCCATACGAGGGCTTCTCAGGTGGCTCGGGGGTAAAGAATCCGCCTGCCAAAGCAGCAGCCTCAAAACACGCGAGTGCGATCCCTGAATCGGGAAGACCCCCTGGAGGAGGAAATGGCAACCTGCTCCAGTATTCTTGCCTGGGAAATACCACGGATGGAGGAGCCTGGGGGGCTACAGACCATGAGGTTGCAGAGTGAGACACGACTTAGTGAGTGCAAGCCTCCTTTCATGGCAACAACGCAAAATTGTTCCGGCCTAGAGAGACAATGGCTCTGTCCTGCTTGTATAAGGCAGTGTTAGCTTTTGTTGGCTGTTTCTTTGATGTTTCCTTTTGAAAGGATGATGCCATTTCATGATAAGACCAGGATGAAACTTCTGCTTATCTAATCACATCATACCAATTTCTTGTCTAAGAAAATTACACACTGAGCAGAGTGAGATGGCTTTACAGAGTGTCTTTCGCTTGTTGTGGTGTCATCAAGAGGTTAAATTAGTGTTGGTCGCTCAGTCACGTCTGACTCTTTGTGACCCCATGGCCTGTAGTCCTCCACACTCGTCTGTCCATGAGATTTTCCAGGCAAGATTACTGGAGTGGGCCGCCATTCCCTTCTCCAAGAGGTCTTTCCAGCCCACAGATTGAACCCGGGTCTCCTGCATTGCAGGCAGAATTTTTTTACCATCTGAGCCACCAGGGAAGCCCAGATTGGAGACCTGGAAACCTCGGGTGTAAAGCCCCTAGATGATGGGTGAGTTGAGAGAAAGGGTTTAGACACATTGGCTTTAAAAAGCTACTGAGCAGGGCAGCATGATTTACTGGATGTCCTTGATTTAGGATTCTAGAGCCCCAGAGAAACTGTCTCAGGAAGAAAATTAGAAGAGAAATAGGGTGTGGGTGTTGCAAGGTCGTGTAGATGCTGGCAATCATTCAAGAACTTTGGAAGGATGGTCCCTCCAGACCCAAGGGTGAGCTTTCTCTCAGGTTGCTGCTCTGTGCCCACTGACCCCCTGGCCACTCTGGAGAGCATCCTGGTGACTTTGGGGTCCGTGTGTCCCCTGGTGCTAGGTGGCCCTTCCAGGGAAGGTCTACTGGAGCAGCCCCTCCGGCTTCCCCTGACTGGAGCCTGACCTCTGAAGGCTCCAGAACCACCCTCCCTGGACGTGGGCAGAGAGTCTGTATTGGCGAGTCTGGCCCTGAAGCAAACTCAAGGACACCAAGTGTTTCCCCTGCATTATCAGATTTCTGCATTTGGTGGAGATGATTCTGCCTGTTGTTGGATTACAACAGCCTGAAGTCTAAAGTGCTCATTGAGCAGGACACACTGTTAGCAAGGCAGGAAACACTGCTCAGAAATAATTTAAAAGGAATTATCCTTCTTATTGGATCTGCCAAAAGAAAGCAGTGGGAGGAGGGAGGATGGGAGATTAGAGAGACATGAACTTAAGTTGAGCTCGCAGGCTTAGTACTTTTTAAATGTTTTAAGTGCTGATTACCCAGGGAAACACAAAACCACCCCAGGCTTTAAGATCCGGTCCTTAGTGTTCCAAGCCTCTGATACTGCTCATAAGACTCCTGCAGCCTGCCGCAGAGGCACTACTGTTGTCGTGACCCAGGGCATTTGCTAAGCTTTGGTTTCCATACCAAANTAAATGTTTTAAGTGCTGATTACCCAGGGAAACACAAAACCACCCCAGGCTTTAAGATCCGGTCCTTAGTGTTCCAAGCCTCTGATACTGCTCATAAGACTCCTGCAGCCTGCCGCAGAGGCACTACTGTTGTCGTGACCCAGGGCATTTGCTAAGCTTTGGTTTCCATACCAAACATTGTCACCGATACTGTGACCCTAGATCTATTGTCTCCTGTGCTTAGGAAGAAATAACCGATAGAGTTCTCCTCTCCCAAGAACATACCTGGTTTGTCACCTCACACCACGAACTAAGTCATTTTCTCTGAATTTGTGATGAGGTTAAATAGATTAATTAGATTAAAAGACATTGACATACNCCGATACTGTGACCCTAGATCTATTGTCTCCTGTGCTTAGGAAGAAATAACCGATAGAGTTCTCCTCTCCCAAGAACATACCTGGTTTGTCACCTCACACCACGAACTAAGTCATTTTCTCTGAATTTGTGATGAGGTTAAATAGATTAATTAGATTAAAAGACATTGACATACATTTGACATTGAAGTCGCTCAGTGTGTCCGACTCTTTGCCACCCCGTGGACTATAGCCCTCCAGGCTCCTCCATCCATGGGATTTTCCAGGCAAGAGTACTGGAGTGGGATGCCATGGCCTTCACCAGATCTTCCCGACCCAGGGATCGAATCCAGGTCTCTCACATTGTAGGCAGATGCTTTACCATCTGAGCCACCAACTAGTATTCAAGAAGTCTTTAAGATACACTCACTGACTTGTATTCAATTAAAATGTAGTAGCTCTTAAAATTCAAGATTATGGGTAGACTAATTATCTCCACTAAATACTAACTATGAATTTTAAAAATAAGTTTCTGTTCTTTAATGATTGCTGCTGCTGCTGCTAAATCACTTCAGTCGTGTCCGACTCTGTGTGACCCCATAGATGGCAGCCTTCCACGCTCCCCCATCCCTGGGATTCTCCAGGCAAGAACACTGGAGTGGGTTGCCATTTCTTTCTCCAATGCATGAAAGTGAAAGTGAAGTCATGTTGGACTCTTAGCGATCCCGTGGACTGCAGCCTACCAGGCTCCTCCATCCATGGGACCTTCCCGGCAAGAGTACTGGAGTGGGTTGCCATTGCCTTCTTTAGTGATTACTGTTTCACAAAAAAGGGACATGTTTAAATGTGTAGAGTAAGGTGGAGAGTAGGCTAGTGTGAAATAACAGGGGAGTTGCGGTCCCTGGGTACTTTGAGTTTTTAAAGTTTCTCATACGATTGTTTATTGTTTCATCAACTCAAATATGCCCAGAAGGACACTTAGTGATGCTGACTCTGGTTATTAGGGTGTCAAAGACTATGGAGATCCAGTGACTTAGGAGAGATGGCAGAGGCCCAGGGGATCTTGATTCACAGGAAAGGTATATTTTTCCTTGTCTTTTCCCAAACTTGATATCTTAATGAACTGTGACCGCTATTGGCCCCAAGTATTGATTTTCCCATCTCCTACTTTTATCAGCCACCCTTTGGAAAATTGCTGCTGCAGGCCCCTGCTCCAGAAGCAGCCTTTTTAAATGCTGCTTTTAAACGCGACTCATCATCAGTGGGCTGTCTTTCTCTCTCCTGTTCATCTTAACGAGAGGGTTTCCAGCTTACTTCTGTCATTTCAGAGCCTAATAGTCCACTCCTGTCTGAACGAGCTTCACGCAAGCATTACATGCAGACCATATGGAATACACATCTTACTGTTAATTTCAGAATCTTAAGACTGATTCTTACAGCTTTCTCTCTTTATTCTTTCCCTATGGCTGTTACTAACAGCCAGCAGGAGAAACTCAGGCAGGCAAAAATATGTGTGTGTTAGTTGCTTAGTTGTGTCCAACTCTTTGTGACCCCGTGGACCATAGCCTGCCACGCTCCTCTATCCATGGAACTCTCCAGGCAAGAATACTGGAGTGGGTTGCCATTGCCTTCTTTCAGGTACCTTCCCCACCCAGGGACTGAACCCATCTCATGCACTGACAGGCAGATTCTTTACCATCTGAGCCACCAGGGAAGTCCAGACAAAAATAGATGACCAAATATTTTGTTTCTTGAGGCAGAATACAATCTTCCTAGGAAGCGTGCTTCCCCTTCATGCTTAGATATAATTACCCTGCGTTCTGTTTCTATTGATCTGATTCTCTGTACCTATGGGACAGAGGACATTTCACTTCCTGTTTGCTTTAGAGCCACAGAATCTTGGTGCAATAACAAGAAAATGTCTAACAAGATAAATATCATTTTTTATCTAACAGGATAAGTTATATAATACCATAAAAACATAAAAATTGAGACAATCTGAGGAAATGGTTCTTGATAATAGGAAATATCTGATTAATAGAAAAGCACTCAGGGGGATGGAGAGAAGTTCTAACACTCCGAACATTTCAAATTAGGTAAAAACCAGAAAAATGAAGGCTGGGCTTTGGTTTATATCTGGGTATCTCTTGGGTTTTTCTTATGCAGACCACTCACTACAGAAGCGATAATATTCTACTTTAACTCTGAGCCACATCATGTATTAAACAAGTTATTGATGGCAGTGTTCTTCCAATATTAATGGCACTTTGCAATTTCTGAACCAAAGTCATCTTTGCAACACAGTTCAAAAGGGATGATTGCATTCAAGTTGAGAAAATATGAAACTGACTAGTACACTCTGCAGAATACAGTTTCTTCATATATATGTAACGTCTCTTCTTCATGACTTTAACGTTGACCCAAGAAGCAATACTTCTTCTGTTCAGGCCCTGAAAGTGTACAGGTAATTACAGTAACATTTAAGAAGCCGTCACCTTCTGAAGCCATTGCATGTGTTTCTTTGCTGCCCTTGGTCTGCTGTTCCGGGTACACAGAGGCTCATGGGTGCAAAGCAGCCTGCTCTACCAGGTGGAGGAGATGGCCTGTTTGTCTTACTTTCCACGTTAATCATGTGCAAATTTTGGACTCTATTTTTGTGTTTAAATATGTAAGCAACACAGAAATGCAAAATAAAAAGTTAATGTCCTCTCTGTCTCTCTCATTAATCACCCAAAGTCCAGATTGTTATATATTCAGTTCAGGACCTCTGTTTTACTAGTTTAAGCACTCCTGTAGACACTCAATGTGGTCCTAACTTAAATAGAATCATCTTTTTTTTTTTCCTGAAATTTGCTGTTTTCAATTCACAGTGTATCTTGGAGGTTTTTCCAGGCAAAAATGTGTGGATCAGTATCATTCTTTTAAAAGACCTGCAGTTTTCATTGTGCTGACATGATTCATATAATCTTTTTTAAAGGTATGAATATTAGTTATTTTTCATTATTAACTTCTACCAAGAGTGTTATAATAAACGTTGTCAGCATCTCCTATATCCCAGATATCACTTCTCACACTTTACAAATACGACTTCTTAACCCACTCACCTCGTTTATGAACTGGTTACTACCATCCCATGTATGGGGGACGAAACTGAGGCAGGGAGCATTTACTGACCTTGAAATCAGGATTTTAACCCCATAAATTGGTTATTACTGATTTACTTATTTAAAAAAATCCTATTGGCTTTTGCATAGAGATCTCTTAACTAGTCTTTGCACTGAATTTACTTATCAGATTGAATAGTTTCAATGCATTGCACTGACCTTTTAAAACAGCTCTATGGAGGTATAAGAAGGGAATGGCTACCACTCCAGTGTTCCTGCATGAAGAATTCCATGGACAGAGGAGCCTGGCAGGCTATAGTCCATGGGGTGACAAAGAATCAGGACAGAGCGACTAACACTTCCACTTACATGCCATAAATTTCACCTGTTTTAAATGTACAGCTTATGATTTTTAGTAGACTTACTGAGGTACATAAACCAGGCTTAGAAAATTCCTGGGCCTTGAATAAGAGCCTCGCATCAGCCTGTAGTTAAAGCTCATCCTCACCCCTAGCTTCAAGCAACCACCAAAGTACTTTCAGTCTCTACAGAGGTGCCTTTCTGGACATTCCATTTAAATGTGGTCAAACAATATGCAGCCCTTTGTGTCTGGCTTCTTTCATTTGGTGTAATATTTTTGAAGTTCATTCATGTCATAGCATTCGTTCCCTTTTATTACTGAGTATAATTTCATTATGTGGATAAACTCTATCCATCCACTAGTTGATGGGCTTTCGAGTTTTCCAGGTTTTGCTTATTGTGAATGATGTTGCTATGAACACTGCATGTAGGTCTTTCACAGTGACTGTAGTCATGAAATTAAAAGATGATTGCCCCTTGGGAAAAAAAGCTATGACAATCTGAGATAGTGTTTAAAAAGCAGAGATATCACCTTGCCAACAATGGTCCATATAATCAAACCTATGATTTTTCCAGTAGTCATGTACAGATGAGAGAGTTGGACCATAAATAAGGCTGAACACTGAAGAACTGATGCTTTCAAATTGTGCTGTTGAAGAAAAACCTTGAGAGTCTCTTGGCCTTCAAGGAGATCAAACCAGTCAATTTGAAAGAAAATCAGTCCTGAATATTCATTGGAAGGACTGAGGCTGGGCTGAAGCTCCAATACTTTGGCTTCCTGATGCAAAGAGTCAACTCATTGGAAAAGACCCTGATGCTGGGGAAGACTGAAAGCAAAAGAAACAGGGGGTGCCAGAGGATGAGATGGTTGAATAGCATCACTGAATCAAAGGAAATGAAACTGAGCAAACTCTGGGAATAGTGGAGGAGAGACTAGGCGGTTGAAGATGTATGTTGCATTTCTCTGCCAGTTTCCAAACTCCACTGTTGAAACAATATGTAGCTTTTGGAAGGCAGCTATCTTGATTTCCGCTGTTTCAGGTTTTGTTTCAATAATGTTCTCTTTGGCTCTTACCTGAAATTTGCTGGTGAGATTTTAGGGACTATCTTCTTTTTAGTCACCTATATTTTAATCCATATTTTGTATACAAAATATGTTTAGGTTAAAATCTCTCATTTTGATCTCAAAAAGGAGCTTATTTTTTCTTATTAAAATGTTGGCAATGAAAGTACACCATTGTTTTATAGATGAAAAAATCAAGGTTTAAAGAAGTCGAGGGAGGGAGGGAGAGGTTGGCCAAAGTGTTCAAACTTTTAGCTGTGAGATAAAAAAATCAGAGGATTTAAGTATAGCCTGATGCCTATAGTTGGTAACACTGTATCCTATAAGTGAGATTTGCTAAGAGATAGAGCTTAAATGTTCTCAACAAAAGGAGCAGGAGAAGAAATGAAAGCAAGAAAGGGGGAGGAGCAGGTGAAGGGTAAGAGGGGAAAAGTTGAGCAACTTTTCTACAATGCTAGCCTATAAATGGTAAACATCACACTGAGCTCTCTCCAAACCCTAAACTCTTAACTGTGCTAGAATCAGCCACTTCAGGATAATTATCACCTCTTCTCTTGTTGGCAAAATCAGTCATCTAGTTTTGCAAAGAAATTCTTAAATTATCTAGGAATAAATTTGATAGCATTCCTTTTTGTTTGTTTGCTGGTTGTTGAGTTAGTAGGAGGAAGACAGGACATTAGAAGGAAAGAGAAAAGGAGGAAAGACCGGGTGTGCAGTGAAGTCAGGTCAGACACCCACCCCCTCTCTTGAGTCCCTGCTTACTCCAGTGTCTGAATCATTACACTCGCCATGTCCCTCCTTTCATTTGGGCAAGTCATGCTTTTCTCTCCAGACTTAAATCATGAACAAGAAGATGGCGGACTAATCCATTACTCATCTGTTGTGGGTGTGAGCAGGTTCTGAAGTTTCTGGATGGTGTTAGATAACACGAAATCCGATGAGGAAGTCCTGTATTTTTTACCTTGGAAGATCCCTCCCATCATAGCTGTCATTCACTGGCTCTCCCATGTAACACAACACAGTATTGTGGCCACAGGGACACCAGAGAGTCCAGAGCCCTCTCTGGATGCTGCCACCGCTGCAGCTGGGCCTACCCCAGGGGTCTTCACACAGGATGGGTCTCTTTGGGGACCACAGCATAGATGCCCCTTTACTGTAGACAGTGATGTGCAAGGCTAACAGAGTGAAGAAGGGAGGTGGCGACACTGTCTCTGCCAGAAACCCTCCCCAGTGGCTAAGGTTCCCCTAACTTAACTGTGTTCTCTGACCAAACACAGAGGCCCCTCTCCTTATCTCATTAAATAGACTCAACTTCATTCCAGGTTTCCCTATGCTTTCCTATCTTCTCCTTCCTCAGAAGCTAGATTGATTAGGAAATGAACTGACATGAATTCACACTGAAGCATGACTTTATATATTAAGTCAAGCCATATTAAATCATTTCCATAAATATATAAGGGCTTTCCCTGTGGCTTAGTGATAAAGAATCTAACTGCCAACGCAGGAGATGGGGGTTTGATCCCTGGGTCAGGAGAATCCCCTGGAGAAGGAAATGGCAATCCATTCCAGTATTCTTGCCTGGAGCATTCAGGGGACAGAGGAGCCCGGTGGGCTACCATCCATGGGGTCACAAAAGAGTCAGACATGACTGAGTGACTAAACAACAAAAATTGCAAAAACAGGCAAATGGCAGGAATTTTACATGGTTTAAGCTAATAATTGAACTCATGACTGTAATCCACATGTAATTCTAGGCTTACATTATATTTTGTTTGGTTCCAATATTGATATAGAATTATCTTTGTCAATTCCAGAAGTACCAAACGTAACTAATATACTTAATTTTCCAAATCTGCAAATAATTTCAAAATGTCAAATCCTATCAAACAAGGGTTCAAATTTTGGAAACTTCTCATAGCATAATGCTATCTCAAGTCTGTGACATGCAATCCAAACACAACCTGAATAAATTACTAAATTGAGAGTTACAGTAAGTCTCTTTCTAAAGAGTCAAAGCATTTGAATATTCTAAATATTGATTTTAACATCTCTGAGTTAAACACCAGCTTCACAAAAGTGTTCCAGAGACTTGCTTTAATTTAAGCAGGTTTAGAAGAATCCGTATGTGTAAATACACAGAGAGAATAAACTCAATTTTTTAACAGTAATATAGACCATTTACTTAAACTCTGTCTCTTAACTGAACAAATAATTATACACACACACACACACACACACACACACACACACACACTTTCCTCCGAATCCCTTGGAATTTTAGCAAAAATGCTAAAGATACCCTCAAGGAAAATATGTGTCTACAAAGGAGTTGAAAGGAGACAGAATGGCTTTGAAAACAGAATGACTGAACATCTCTGTCCCTTAGAAGTTTAAGAAAGAAAGTAAATGATGTTAAATAAACCAAATGAACAGCCAGGAAGAAGCCAGTTGGAGATACACAGCGCATTTCTCTGCCAGTTTGCAAGCTCTGCTGTGAAACAACATGTAGCTTTTGGAAGGCAGCTACCGTGGTTCCTGCTGCTTCAAGTTTTGTTTCCACAGTGTTCTCTTTGGCTCTTACCTGAAATTCCTTGGTGAAATTTTAGGGCCTATCTTTTTCTCAATCACTTCTATTTTATTCATATTTTGCATACCAAATATGTTTGGATTAAAATCTCTTATTTCAGTCTCAAAAAGTAGCTTGCTTTCCCTTACTAAGAAGTTGGCAATGAAAAGATCTTCCTGAAACCAAAGATTCTGATGCAATTCTGCAACTAGGCTGTAGTTCATTCTTCTAATTACTTTGAAGTTGATGACAATAGTTATGCTAATGGAAATATTGATTTGGGTGGGAAACTCTTTTGAATATGTACACATCATAACTAATATTAATTTTCAAAATTCCTTTGAATTCCATGAACTTTAGTGTGAAATATTGAACTTACCTTAGTGAATAGAGTAAGAGATATTAAAACCTGTAGCTTTACTGAAAGCCACATTGAAGCAGTGTTTCTCATTCTCTCACCCCCAAAGTTTTGTGAATAACTTTTCAGTTTCAAAAGAAGCTCTATGAACATCTGTTGAAAAACCTAAATACTTTTTCTTTCCAAAGGCCCCTTTCATGAATGATAATTCACTGACATAGAAATACAGCCAAATGCACCATTTGGGAGAGAATAATACGTAAAGGGGTTAGAGCTACAAGCTTAAAAACCCCATAGAGGAAAAGCAGGAGTTGAATGCGGCAGGATTTGGAAGATGACAACGTAAGTCTCTCTCTAGACTTGTATCAGCTTCCCTTCTAAGACTGTGCTGTTACTGTGAGAAGCCTTGCCGATGCCGAGAGCTAGCAGTGTATATATCACCACTACTGCCGTCAGCAAACCACCACCTTGAACAGGCGCATAAAATGAAAGTGATAATCTTCTCATTAAGTAAAGAAATGTGTATACACAAATTTATACTGCGTGGATCCCTGCTGCTGTTGCTGTTGTTGCTTAGTCACTAAGTTATGTCCTCTTTTGTGACCCCATGGTTGCCCGCCAAGGCTCCTCTGCCCAAGGGATTTTCCAGGCAAGAATACTGGAGTGGGTTGTCATTTTCTTCCTCATGGGGAACATTTCTGCACTGTTGGTGGGAATGTAAATCAGAGCAGTCACTATGGAAAAGAGTATGGGGTTCTTAAAAAATTAAAATTACCATATGATCTAGTAATTCTCCCTCTAGTATACACCAAAGTGTATGAAATCACTGTCTTTAAGAGATAGCTCCACCCCCATGCACACTGCTGCAGCATTCCAAATTGAAGCAAGGAAACAAGCTAAGTATCCATTGACACACCAGTGGATAAAAAGAAAATGTAGGTATCATATTAATACAATGCAATATTATTGCTGCTTAGTTGTGTCAGACCCTTTTGCAACCCCATGGACTGTAGCCAGCCAGGCTCCTCTGTCCTTGGGATTTTCCAGGCAAGAATATTGGAGTGGGTTGCCATTTCTTTCTCTAGGGGATCTTTCCGACCCAGGGATCAAATTCATGTCTCCTGCATTGACAAGTGGGCTCTTTACTACTGAGCCACAAGGAACACATATAAATATTGTTTATACATATAAATCGGAGAAGGCAATGGCACCCCACTCCAGTACTTTTGCCTGGAAAATCCTATGGACGGAGGAGCCTGGTAGGCTGCAGTCCATGGAGTCGCTAAGAGTCGGATACGACTGAGCGACTTGACTTTCACTTTTCACTTTCACGCATTGGAGAAGGAAATGGCAATCCACTCCAGTGTTCTGGCCTGGAGAATCCCAGGGATGGGGGAGCCTGGTGGGCTGCCGTACATGGGGTCGCAGAGTCGGACACGACTGAAGCGATTTAGCAGCGGCAGCAGCAGCATACATATAAGTGAATACATTTGCATTTTTATGTGGAGGAATTTTTTCTCTTGAGTGTGTTAGAAGCAGTCACTGATTTCATGGTTCTACAAAGTCCTGTTTTTGGTATAAGTGAAAGTCACTCAGTTGTGTCCTACTCTTAGCCACCCCATGGACTATACAGTCCATGGAATTCTCCAGGTCAGAAGACTGGAGTGGGTCAGCTTTCCTTTCTCCAGGGGATCTTCCCACCCCAGGGATTGAACCCAGGTCTCCCACATTGCAGGCAGATTCTTTACCAGCTGAGCCACAAGGAAAGCTACAAAATTGGGGAAAACACACCACATCAAACTTCCCACCTAGTGGACAACAGCTTCTCTCCACTTAAAGAAGATCCTATTTGACACCACACATTTTGCACACGAATACTCTATAATCTGTTGTCATTGTTTAATTTCTAAGTTGTGTCCTATTCTTTTACAACTCCATGAACAGTAGCCCACCAGGCCCCTCTGTCCATGAGATTTCCAGGCAAGAACATGAGTGGGTTGCCATTTTCTCCTCCAGGGGATCTTCCTGACCCAGAGATCAAACCTGAGTCTCCTGCATTAGCAGGCAGGTTCTTTATCACTGAGCCACCAGAGAAGCCCATATAATCTGTACATGGTGCTTAAGATGCAGCAAATTTAAGAACCAGCCATTCTCTGAACAATAATTGCAGAAAGTAGCATTTACATTTCCCTGGTAGCTCAGCTGATAAGGAATCCATCTGTAATGCAGAAGACCCTGGTTCGATTCCCGGGTTGGGAAGTTTCCATGGAGAAGGGATAAGGCTACCCACTCCAGTATTCATGGGCTTCCCTGGTGGCTCAGACTGTAAAGAATCTGCCTGCAATGAGGGAGACCTAGGTTCGATCCCTGGGTTGGAAAGATCCCCTGGAGGAGAGCATGGCAATCCTTGCCTGGAGAATCCCATGGACAGAGAAGGGTGGCGGGCTACAGTCCATGGTGTCGTAAAGAGTCGGACATGACTGAGCGACTAAGCACAGCACAGCGCAGCATGTACATTGTGGGGCTAGTTATCTACAGGGCACACTGCTCTAAAGGATTATTTCTTTATGCAACTGATGGTGCTTAGCCATTTATCCAGTCCCCATCAAGGAGTCCAATAGAGTGTTCTCTGAAAACGCAGCTGGAATGTCATGGTGAGGTTCATCTTATGGCACCAAGCAGCCGTTCTCATTTGATGATGAATCTCCAGCAATGTCAAAAAGGGTGTCTGGAAGAAGACACGCTGTATGATGCCACCTACATATAAACTCTGAAAAAGTCAAACTCATAGAAATGAAGAGCAGAATGGTAGCTACCAGTGGCTGGTGGGGCCGGGGGGTGGGGCAGGCAGCGGTGGAGAGTGGGCGTTGAGATCCTGGTCAAAGGATCCAAACTTCTAGTTAGCAGATGACTATGTCCCGGGAGCTAATGTAGAGCATGGTGATAATAGTTAATGATATCACATTGTGATGAGAAAGTTGCTCATTTGTGTCAGACTCTTTGCAAGCCCATGGACTATACAGTCCATGGAATTTTCCAGGCCAGAATACTGGAGTGGGTAGCCTTTCCCTTCTCTAGGGGGTCTTCCCAACCCAGGGATCGAAGCCACGTTTTCCACATTGCAGGCGGATTCTTTGCCAGCTGAGCCACAAGGGAAGCTCCTATATTGCATTATATACCAGGAAATTGCTAAGATAGTAGATCTTAAATGTACTCACCACAAAAAAGAAGTGGTAATTATGTGATGTTATGTGGGTGTTAGCTAATGTTATGGTGATAATCTTTTTTCAATATATAAATGTATCTAATCAACTGGGTGTACACCTTAAATTTATACAGTATTATGTGTCAATTCCATCTCAGTAAAGCTGGGGAAAATAGTGTCTGAACATGTGAACTTAATGATTCCTTATAAGCTCATGTTTCAGTGGCCCTCCCATGTTTCATACACTGGTCTTGTTCAAAAGTCATGTGTAAAAAGTGAATGGGGCTTCGCTTGTGGATCAGCTGCTAAAGAATCCACCTGCAATGTAGGAAACCTGGGTCTAATCTCTGGGTTGGGAAGATCCCCTGGAGAAGGGAAAGGCTACCCACTGCAGTCTTCTGGCCTGGAGAATTCCATGGAATGTATAGTCCATGGACTTGCATAGAGTCGGACACAACTGAACTGAACTGAAAAAGTGAACTGCTCTCGAAAACAGACAAAAGGATCAATGGAACAGAATGGAGAGCCCAGAAATAAATCCACACAGCTCCAGTCAATTAATACATAGCAAAGGAGGCAAGGATACATCATAGGGGAAAGACAGTCTCTTTAACAAGTGGTGTTGGAAAAGATGGACAGCTGCGTATAAATCAGTGCAATTAGAACAGTCCTTCATACCTCACACAAAAATAAAGTTGAGTTGGTTTGAAGTTCTAAATATAAAACGTGATACCGTAAAACTCCTTGAGGAGAACATGGGCAAAGCATTCTTGGGCATAAATCATAGCTGTATTTTCTTCAATCAGTCTCCTAGGGCAAGAAAAGCAAAAATAAACAGACGGAGTCTCAGTTCAGTTCAGTCCAGTCGCTCAGTCATGTCTGACTCTTTGCAACCCCATGAATCGCAGCACTTAAAAGCTTTTGTAGCACAAAGAAAATGACTGTCAAAATGAAAAGACAACCCAGGGCGTGAGGGTGTCTGGAGAAAGACAAATATCATAAGGCATTACGTATATGTGGAATCTAAAAAAAAAAAAATGTCAATGAATCGATATACCGAACAGAAACAGACCCACAAACACAGGAGACAAGCTTATAGTTACCAAAAGTTAAAAAAAGAGAGAGTTTTAGTTGCTCAGCTGTATCTGACTATTTGCAACCCCATGGATTATAGCCCACCAGGCTTCTCTGTCCACAGGTTTTCCTAGGGAAGAATACTGGAGTGGGTTGCCATTTCCTTCTCTGGGAGATTTTCCTGACCCTGGATTTCCCACATTACAGGCAAATTCTTTACCATCCGAGCCACCAGGGAAACCCTACCAAAGGTGGAAAGAGACCAGTTAGGAGTATGGAATTAAACTGCTAAATGTAAAAGTGATAAGCAACAAGGATTTACTGTCTAGCAAAGGGTATTATATTTAATATCTTATAATAACCTGTAATAGAATATAATCTGAAAAAAAATTGAACCACCATGCTATACACCTGAAATTAACACAATGTTGCAAGTTAATTATACTTCAATTTAAAAAAATTAGACTTGTGATATCACTATCTGTATTTTGACAGGTTTTTTATTTACTTCTCATTTTCGTTAAACTTTTTCTCATCTTCATTAAACTTTGCCATGATCGTTATTTTACTGTTTAATGTATATAAGAAAGAATGTAAAAAAAAAAAAAAGTGAAGGGCCCAGTGGTGACATGGATTAGATGTCTGGTCCAGGAAGATCCCACAGGCACAGGGCAACTAAGCCTGTGTGCCAGAACTACTGAGCCCAAGCGTCAGAGCCTTCCAGCTGCAATACCGAAGCCTGGGTGCCCTGGAGCCCATGCTGCACAAGGAAAGTCAGCACGAGGAGGAGCTTGAGCCCGGCAGCTAGAGAGCAGCCCCCACTGCCCACAACTAGAGAGAGCTGCATGCAACAGTGAAGACCACGCACAGCCAAACACAAATAGACAAAAATTTTTTAAAGTGACGTGCTCTGACTGAAGTGTGCATATATGTATTAGTGATGGTGGTGGTTGGGGAGCAGAAGAGCGGTGACCACCTACATTTTTATGAGCCATTTTCATAGATCTTAGGCAGTGAAACGTGTATAATGTCATATGTGAAACGAATCACTGGTCCAGGCTTGATGCGTGATACAGGATGCTCAGGGCTGGTGCACTGGGATGACCCAGAGGGATGGTGTGGGGAGGGAGGAGGGAGGGGGGTGCAGGATGGGGAACACGTGTACACCCGGGGCAGATTCATGTTCATGTATGGCAAAACCAATACAACATTGTAAAAAAAAAAAAAAAAAAAAAAAAGATCGTAGAATTTCAATCTGAATGAATGGCCCGAGAAGGCAGATGCTGTTGGTTGGCATCTCAGAGGGAGATAGCACATCATAATATGACAGTTTGTCTTTGAGATGATCTAACCACCTAGTTGCATCAATTTCTGACTCACTAACCGTGAAATTAAAAGACGCTTACTCTTTGGAAGAAAAGTTAGCATATTCAAAAGCAGAGACATTACTTTGCCGCCTAAGGTCCATGTAGTCAAGGCTATGGTATTTTCTGTGGTTGTGTATGGATGTGAGAGTTGGACTGTGAAGAAGACTGAGCGCCGAAGAATTGATGCTTTTGAACTGTGGTGTTGGAGAAGACTCTTGAGAGTCCCTTGGACTGCAAGGAGATCGAACCAGTCCATTCTGAAGGAGATCAGC